>JAXQQM020091273.1:0-39091 GCA_034641835.2 Pinus albicaulis
TGTCAGGACTTTCCATTCCTTAATGGCTTTAATTTTGTTAGGGTCTACTTTAACACCCTCGTGAGATACAATATGACCCAGATATTCCACCTATTGTACTCCAAAGAAACATTTGGATTTTTTTTCATATAATTGTTTCTCCTGCAATAGTTTGAGCACCCTGTCAACATGTTCAACATGATCCTTCCAAGACCTGTTGTAGATTAGTATATCATCAAAAATACTAGCACAAATTTTCTAAGGAAGGGTTTGAAAATAGAATTCATCAACCCTTGAAATGTAGAAGGTGCATTGGTAAGGCCAAAAGGCATGACCAAAAATTCATAATGACCCTCATGAGTTCGAAATGCTGTTTTTGGAATGTCTTCAGTCTTCATTCTAATTTGATGATATCCTGAATGAAGATCCAACTTGGTAAAATAAATTGCTCCATGTAATTCATCCAATAATTCATCAATCACAGGAATGGGAAATTTATCTTTAATGGTGAGCTTATTGAGCTCCCTATAATCTGGACACATGCGTCATAATCCATCCTTCTTGTGTACCAATACTACAGAAGCAGAGAAAGAACTTTGACTAGGTTGAATTATACCTGCCTCTAACATTTATGCAATCATATGTTCAATTTCGCTCTTTTGGACATAAGGATATCTATAACGCCTGATTTTTGGAAGAACACTTCTTGGAATCAAATGAATAGCATGATCATGATCACGAATAGGTGGGAGTCCTTTGGGAGTTTCAAACACCTTGGAATGAGTGTCCAAGACTTGTTGGAGATCTACAAAAATAGATGATTTTGATGTTGGAACTTCTAGTGAGCATAATTGTGCAATTACGCCTCGTTGTTATTTCTTTAGAAGCTTTGTCATGACATTAGAGCTTATGATCTATCCTGGCTTCCCTACAATACCCCGTAATTTGACTTCCTTTCCTTCTGAAAAAAATTTCAGGAAAAGTTTTTGAAAATTAAAAGCTATCGTCCCCAAAGATTGTAACCATTGTACTCCTAGTACAACATCAACACCTCCCATAGGAATGGAGAGCATTAGACTATTAAATACATATTACCCCATGGTTAGCTTGATATTATGGCATTTTCTAGATAAATTTATAGTTCCTCCATTTGCAACCATCACTTGACATTCTGGTGCTGGGTATAGGAAACAATTCAATTCCTTGGCTACCTTACAATGAATAAAATTATGGTTGCTACCTGAATCAATCAACACTATTACATTTTTCTTATTTATATGTCCTTCTATATAGAGAGTTTTAGGAGTGGTAATTCTTGCCAATGGATTACTCGATATGATCAGACTCATTTCTTCCTCTTCTAGGGCTAGTTCCTGGTGTATATCCTCTTCTTGTTCATTTTCTTCTTCCTCTTCAAAATCTATGTAAAATAATTTCTCCTCAGCACACTTATGACCTTTAGTGTATTTTCTATCACAACTATAGAAAAGCCCTTTTGATATTTTTTCTTCAAATATTTATGGTGTCAACCTTGTAGGTTGTGGAAATCTAGGCGTAGCAACACTTCACTCTTTATAGAAGTGAGTGGTAGGCTTCCTTGTCTCCATAATCTTACATTCAACTTTTCTTGCCAACTTGAATGCCTTCTCCAATGAATCAGGTTCCAAAACGCGAACTTCATGTTGGATGTTATACTTTAAAGTACCTATGAAGAGATCAATCCTGCGTTCCTCTGGAATAGCAGTTACCCTTATATTCAATTTTTGGAAGTCCTCAATGTGCTCCCCCACTAAACCCTTTTGTTTAAGGTTTATCAATTGGCTAAAGAAGGTGTTGCTCTTTGTATCCTCATAATGTGCTATCATTTCCTCTGTAAAAATTGACCAAGTGACAATTTTTTTATGGGAGAAAAGCCATCGATACCATACAAATGTATTTTGTTCTAAATGTAAAGTTGCAATGAGTACCTTTTCTGTGTTTTTCACATTATGGAGATCAAAATATTTCTCCATTTGTAGTATCCATGTTACAGGATCCTTTCCATCGAACTTCCTCGTATCCATTTTTGAAATATGGTGGTTCTTCCCGCTACCATTAGAGTTTATGAAGTCATGATTAACATTTATTTTGTTCTCATCATGAGTTTCCTCTACTATATTTTCACCATTAGGAAACATTTCTTGAATCAATTTTGCCAAACCTTCCATGTCTGCTTTTAGATCATTCTTCATGTTTTCCATGTTGTCTTTCATTTTTTCATCGATCTTAGATTCCATGTCATCCATCTTATATTCCACACCTTTCTTCAAACCATCCATCTTCACTTCCACGCCTTTCTTCAAAACATCCATTTAATTTTTTGTTGCTCTTTGTGAGAGCGAAATTTTGTGCACTTTCTCTTGTAATTTTGATAGATCATGTTGCAATTCTTCATCTTCTTGAGTCATAATAGAGCCTTCTGAAGGCTTAATGGGTGTTGAATTATTTTTACAGGGAATTTTTTTTAACCCAATATTGATATATATTCTACAATATGCCCTTGAAATCAATTCAATTTGATTCTTCAAACAAGACTTATGCAATTCGTAAAAAAATACACACTTTTTCCTTGCTTTTGAGGAGATCGATATTGAAATTGGATTATCTTTGTGATTGCAACTCTTCAATATCTGAAATTGGGCAGTGAGGTAGCCTTCTAGATTATATTTTGAATGCCACAGGTCTAACTTGATTTGGATTCTCCAAGGAAAATTTATGTTCAATCTCCCACAATGACATAATTATGGATTGTTTCAGTAGAGCGAACTTGTATGACTTTCCTTGTGTCACTGATTCATCTTTTAGCTGTGAAATTGACATAAAATAAACTGCAGTCTGTGTAATTGTGACCAATTTTTACGGTACTCCAATCTGATACTCAAAGAGAGAGTTATGAATATTTTCCCATGATCACCTCTTTGAGATGAAATTCAGGAGCTTGAAAAAGAACTACCTTCCATAGATCATATCTCCGAAAATATTGCGAATAAAGCTCTGAAATGTTTTGATGAGTTTCCTCAAGATTTCATCTTCCTGCCCTAAAAATTTTAGATTCTGAACATTCGTAGAAAAAAATTTATAGCGCAAATGTCAGGATGACCTGTTTATATTAATTTGAGGATCCTGCAAAACGACCTAACTTCCACAGATCATATCTCCGAAAATATTGCGACCCGAGCTCTAAATTTTTTTGACAATGTTCCTCAGGATTTCGGCTTCGCACCTTAAAAATTTCAGCTTCTTAAACTTAGTAGAAAAAAAATTATAGAGAAAATTCCACGATGACTTGTTTAGAGCAGTGAAACCCTAGAATCCAAAGCTCTGATACCAAATGTTGGTAAACCAGCTCCAAAAGGAGAAGAAAAGAGATATCAATGCCTTAGAAATAAGCCACTTTGAGGGGGAAACCTCCAATACATTACATGAATGAAAAAGTTTTGCATGATACAAATTACAAAACCTCCTTTCTATATATAGGAGTCCATGGGGCCATAATGTAATCCTAGTGGGGCCACAATGTAATCCTAGCCGACCTAACAATAATAAATTAAGGGCGCAATAATAAAAATATGGGGGTTAAAGGGGTACAATGATAGCAATAATGGGGTTACACTAACAACAATAAGGGACTATACTAGTTATATAGGGATCTAACACAAAGAGGCGGTAACAGGTTGTTGTATTTTGTTATCACCTGAATCTGCCCTGGATGATGTATTAATGTATGTACTTGCCTTAGTGAATTAATAAAAGGGAACGCCGCCTCATGTTTCATAAATTGGATTTATGTATTTGAGCTGATGAATTGATTAAGGTACTAAGAAGCATTTTTATTTAAAAGGGAAACGTGTTGGTTGGATAAGGCCTAGCCAACCCAACACATTTACCCCATTTCCCATTTTCCAGTAATTTGTGTTTACGCTGTCACGTGTGATTTAACTTTAAGCACATGCATTCCTGTCTAAGTGAAAGTGGATCCGTTGTGTGAGCTATATAAATTCCCTTTTCCTACAATTTCCTTTCCTGCACTTGATTTCAGAATAGTTTTCCTCCACTTGGTCCAAGCAGGAGAAATAACCCTGCACCAGTGCACGTTGGAGTGATATCTCCTTTTCTATAATTCTGTTTGATTGGATTTCCTCCGCCTGGTCCAAGACGGAGAAATAACCCTGCACGAGTGCACATTGGTGTGATATCTCCTTTTCTGCAATTCTATTTAATTTCTTTTCCCTGTCTGGTCTAAGTAGGAGAAGTGAACCTCCACCAGTGCACGTTGGTGTGATGCAGTAAGCCTTCTTAGTCTACTTCCCGCAATCTTATTTCTTTCATTAAATTATTGCGACAGGATAAATTTATATTTATTGTGTATTTATTCCTGCACTCTGTTAATATTAGAAACATTCACCTTTTATGTGTACAATTTGATTTAATAGTATAATAGCACTTGCAATAATTAGGAACTCATTTTATGAATTAAATTCTAATTGCGGGAAGCTATGATATGGTGCAAGAACTAGTTTCCTACCACGGGATCTGAGTGCTTCAAACATGGAAAAGTTCAAGCCCTTGCATGAAGTAAAAAGCCTTTAGTAAAGACATCATTTATACCTTTTGCATAAATCTTTGTTCCTGCACTAGTGCAAGCAGACTGCGATAGTGGAGGATAGATTAGCGCAAGAAGGAAATCTCTAAAGGAGTAGATTTAAAGGCCCATCTGATGAGACTGCTAAGTGTCTCTGCTAAAGGAAAACACACACTCATTAGTTAAACAATAATTATCTAGAGTGGGTGATTTCCTTTTATCTGTAATTCCCTCTTGCAAATGCATTCTTCCTTGTTCCAGTCTTAGATTATTTTAATGGTTCAAGTTGCCTTTTTCTCTTTTTAACTTGATTCTACAATGTTTCCTTTAAAGAAAGTAGGGATTTATATTAGTAAGATTCATATTATCTCTCGCATTACCTGTGATTTGTCTCTAAGTTTACAGATCCCGCGGGTCGACAAATTAAGTGTTGAGGAGTTTGCTTAAGTGTAATTCCTGCACCCAACAAATATTACAGAGAGGAAGTATAAAAGGAAGGGAATATGAGGAGGTAATTAAAACATTGTTTTGGGTTGATTCTATTGAATTTTATATACTCCATTACAACATTAAACAAGCTTGGACACTGTGGCAGTGGATATAACTCTAATTTGAGGTTTTGACAAAGAGCTCGGTCCTTCTTGGAGGCTCAGACCAGGACTATAGGAGCTCAGACCTGTTGTTGCTTGAAACAGTGACCTATCACAACATTCTTCTCAGATCTGTGGTAGGGAGTAGCAACACCTATAGCACCTTAGACGTGCTTACGGGAAGACCTGAAATTTTCAACTTGTAGCAGCATTTTGGGCACTTTTTTGGAGCCAATCTTGGAAGTAATTTTAGAGCATTGAAATTGTTGAAGGCATTACTTAAAAAATCATTTGAAGAGGCTCCGATCTATACCTAGTTTACTTGAAAGAATTTTTTCCCTTCAATTTGGAATTGAAAGTCATAAGAAACCCCTCCTCGAACCTATGATACTTTGAACCTATGATCAGAAGTACCCTTGGACAGTCAATTTGAGGGCACGGTATTGGAGAGCTCAAAAGAACAATTTTTTGTGGGTGTAAATTTTGGATTACAATGACCTATTTCTATTTGTGGGAATCTTGAAGTAAACTTGTGTGAAATTTGGAAGGCACTTTTCAAGGATTGAATGCACTTGAAACCCTTGTTTGAAATTGATTTAAAGAAACTCTTGAGAATTTCAGTATTGAGCTCAGCTTAGGTGGTGAAGTATTAAGAAGCAGATTTGGAAGCAACCCATTGATATCTCTAAAGAAAATTACAAGCAATGTTTGGAGAAAGTGTTGGATAGTGAAGAAATTTAAGCTTGGTGCAGGTTATTGAAGTTACCTTGAAGAAGTCTTGGAGCACCTTATTGAAGACCTTGAAGCAACCTTGAAGGAAGCTTGGAAGATAATTTGAAACGATTGAATTCTTCTAAAGAAATACCTTGTTAGGAAAGCATTATGAATACTCCCTTAAGAAGTTCTTGAAGAAGACCTTGAAGAGACATAGAGTAGGTGCAGAGTTTAGTGCAGTTCATTGAAGACACTTTGAGGTCTCATGGAGAATTTTGAAGATCATGATGCATCATTGATGTCATCATGAGGTGACCTTGTAGAAATTGTTTGGGTACCATGAAGAGCAGTGGTGACACCTTTTGAAGCGATCAAGGTTGTCATTGATGAAGTGATGTGGAAACTAAGTGAGGGGATAGATGAAGATTGTTAGAGCTCATTGAAGAAGACATTGGGAGCCATGGAGAATAACCAAACATATATTGATGAAGTGAAGCTGAGGGTTGGAGCCCTAGAGGATAGGATTCCTCAAGAGACCAGGTTGGAGACTGTACCAGATATAGGGCTGGAGCCCTTGAGGTTGGTGCCTCAAAATTGACAAGGTTGGTGCCTTGGAAGATAGTGTTGGAGCCCTAGAGGATTGGAGTCCTCAAGAGGCCAGGTTGGAGCTAGTACTAGATATAGGGTTGGAGCCCTTGAGGTTGGTGCCTTCGAATTTACAAGTTTGGTGCCTTGGAAGATAGGGTTGGAGCCCTAGATGATTTCAGTCCTCAAGAAACCAGGTTAGAACCTATACCAAAGATAGGGTTGGAGCCCTAGAGGTTGGTGCCTCAAATTGACAAGGTTGGAGCCTTAGAAAGACCAAGTTGGTGGTTGGCACAATACAGGTTGGAGCCTGGAAGATTGAAGTCCTCATCTAGGGTTGGAGTCCTATATCATTATTGTAATTTACTTATTGTAAAGCATAAATTAATAAAATTATCTATTGCATAATTGTTCATTTTGTGTTCTAAATATAAGTGATCTAACTGGTAAAATTAAAAATTGAAAATAAATATTGATTCACCCCCATCTCAGTATTTCCAACAGTTTGATTGCATCATAATTTGTTTTCCCCCTTCCATCACAAACATTTATGAGCTTTAAAAATTGTGAAATTGGAGGCCCCAATCCTTTTGAGTTTAAAAATGTGGCAAAAACCACATGATGTTTCTCTAATCTATGATCTGTAATTTCATCCAGTATCAATGAAAATAAAGGGCTATCTAGCATTTTTTAAAATCTTAGCTCTTCAAGATATTGGGATGTGACGAAAAGCATTTTTTTTGCAGCCATGTGATTTGTGTAGGATGTATAATCTTTATTCTTTGGAATATTTGGTACATTTGTTAAGACATTGAAAACAAACAAATAGATTCATATTTTGAGAGAGGTAGATCCTCTTGCAACATCCAATACACTAATTTCATAGTAGTGATGACTCTTTCTTTGTTCCTATCATGAATGCATGCAATGAGTCCTGTAATAGGCTTTGCTTTCTTTTCATTTTCACATATCCACTTTTCTTGTGAAAATTTATGGATGGTTGAACTAGCATGAACAACTATCGAATCATGTTGCAAGGTAGAGCAATTAGTGCCAATTACCCATGGCCCTTCTCCCTTATGTTTTTCACAATTTATGCATTTCATAATTGTTTTCCCTTCATGCTTTGCATCTCTTAACCACTTATACTTAATTTTCCATTGCTTATGAAACTCTCTTGTTACTTTCATTTTTTTTCTTTTGGGCATTAGGTTAACCCCCTTGACATTATTCATCACATTCTTCATTATGCCGCAAGATATCAAATTCTTTATCATTCCCTAAGATATATAAATCTTTATTCAGATCAAAATTACGATCATCCTTATCAAGGGATGAAACTTGAGATGTAGTATACCATCCAAATTTGTTTTGATAGAAAGTTGATTCCCTTTTTTTATATATAATAGCTATAAATGAACAATAAATGAATTAGATATACATGAATTTCAATTCATCACTTTAAAGCATATTAAAATATTATTCTATCGCAAACTTAATAACTTACATAAAAAAAGGTTTATCTCATAGTTTTTGAAATGTGCTTGAATTTCAAAATTGATGAATACATACAAACATTCAAAATTACGAAAAAATTAAAATACTTAAAATAAGTAAATAATTTTAAATACATAAAACTAGTGGCCCATGTATTTAGTGTGTAATTGTGTCAACCACACTTGCATGAAACAAACTATTGATATCTTGATCTACATTTGGGGTATAACGCAAATATCAAAACCTACCAATATATTGAGCTAAAGTTGGGGTTTAATACAAACTTGAAAACTAGGGTTCTGGTTCTATTATGACAACCTACTTCATCTTTTAATGGGTCAGAAATGTCTCGTGTTTTTTACTGAGTGGATTGACTGAAATCAAAACCAGAAAAGGTTGACAAATCCATGTCACAATTTTCAAACCAAGTTTGGTGTTTGTAGTCGATCTTATTGACGTATGGAATTTAAGTATATAAATAATTTGAATTAAAAAAAATTACTTGTAAAGACAAAAAAATCCTACATGTTGAAACTGAAAAAAAATAAAAGCAGGGACCAGGGTATTGTGGTAACATTTTAGACCTTAAAAAAATAGCAGGAGGAAAGTATAGGAGATGATCTTACCTTGATCAGTAGTTGCAGACTTGGACTCCCCAATTTTTTTCTCTTACACACTCTTTAATATCATGTATTCCCTCAGCCCTCTATGAAACTAAGGAAGTTGCAGGCTCCAACACTTTGATAGGAATTGAGCATTGACGGCATAATCTTACCAAATCTTCTGGGTTTTAATTTCCACTACATACAATTTGAGATTATAATAAAATTGGGACAAAATCTGTAAGATATCAATGTGATTTTTTTTTTTATAGTCGTACAATATCAGTGAGTGGGTCGTTAATGCAGATTGTAATGATAATTTTCATAAATACTTGAAATCCATAATCAATTCCTCACCAAACCAATGCCAAATTTCCAATGCTGACAATGTTGTGTCCATAATGTGTTAGGTCCCTATATTACTATTATAGTCCCTTATTTTTGTTAGTGTAACCCCCTTATTTTTATTGTTGTACCCTTGTAACCCCCATATTTTTATTATTGTTCCCTTAAATTATTATTATTAGGTTGGCTAGGGTTACATTGTCGCCCCACTAGGATTACATTGTGGCCCCATGGACTCCTATATATAGAAAGGAGGTTTTGTCATTTGTATCATCCAATAATTTTTCATTTATGTAATGTATTAGAGGTTCCCCCTCGAAGTGACTGATCTCTAAGGTGTTGATCTCTCTTTTCTTCTATTTTTGGAGCTAGTTTCACAACATTTGGTATCGAAGCTTTGGATTCTAGGGTTTCACTGCTCCAAACAGGTCACCATGGGATTTTCCCTATAGCGTTTTTTCTACGAAGGTTCAGAAGCCCAATGTTTTAGAGCGTGAAGAGAAAATACTGAGGAACATCGTCGCAAAATTTCAGAGCTTGGTTTACATTATTTTCAGAGATATGATCTGTGGAAGTTAGGGCTTTTTTCAGGCTCCTGAATTTCATCTTAAAGAGGTGATCATGGGAAAATATGTATAACTCTCTCTCTGAGCATTGGATTGGAATGATGTAAAAAATGGCCACAAGTACATGGACTTTAGTTTTGTTTCTATCCATTTTAGAGACAAAGGAGGAAACAGTGACATGTGGAAAGTCGTACAAGTTCTCTCTTCTGAACTAGTCTATCATTAGGTCATTGTGGGAGATTGGACATAAATTTTACTTGGAGAATCCAAATCGAGTTAGAACTGTGGCATTCGAAAGAGGATTCAGAGGGATACCTCAAGGAAGAATTTCAGATATTGAAGATATTAAATCACAGAGATAATTTAGTTTCAATATCAAGCTCCTCAAAATCAAGTAAGAGGTGTATATTTGTTTCTGAATTTTATAATTCTTGTGTAAAAAATCAGTTTGAAGTGATTCCAAGGGCCTATTGCGAATATATTTCAGTATTGGGTTCTAAAATCCCTTCTAAAAATACTTCATCACCCATTAAGCCCTCATAATAATCTAATATGACTCACGAAGATGAATAATTGCAACATGATCTATCAAAATTGCAAGAGCAAGTGCACCAATTTTTTCTCTCACAAAGAGCAAAAAAAAATGAAATAGAAGTTTTGAAGAAAGGCGTGGAAGCGAAGATGTATGGTTTGAGGAAAGGCATGGAAGCTAAGATGGATGGTGTTGAAACTAATATGTATGGCATGGAAGCTAAGATGGAGGACATGGAAGAAAAAATGAAAGTCAATATGCAAAACATGAAGAATGATCTAAAAGCAAAAATCGAAGGCTTGACCAAGTTGATACAAGAAATGATTCCTAAGGGTGAAAAGATAGTTGAGGAAACTCATGATGAGAAAAAAATAAATGTTAATCATGATTTCATAAAATCTAATGTTGGATTAAAGAACCACCATATTCCAAAGATGGATATGAGGAAGTTTGATGGTTAGGATCTCATAACATGGATACTACAGATGGAGCAATATTTTGATCTCAATAATTTGCAAAACACATAAAAGGTATAGATTGAAACTTTACATTTAGAACAAAATACATTTGTATGGTATCGATGGCTTTGCTCCCGTAAAAAAATTGTCACTTGGTCAATTTTTACGGAGAAAATGATAGCACATTATGAGGATACAAAGAGCAACACCTTCTTTAGCCAATTGATAAATATCAAACAAAAGGGCTTAGTGGCGAAGCACATTGAGGACTTCCAAAAATTGAATATAAGGGTAATTGATATTCCAGAGGAACACATAATTGATGTCTTCTTAGGGAATTTGAAGGATAACATCCAACATGAAGTTCGCGTTTAGGAACCTAATTCATTGGAGAAGGCATTCAAGTTGGCAAGAAAAATTTAATGTAAAATTATGGCAACAAGGAAGTCTACCACTCACATCTATAAAGATGGAAGTGTTGCTACTCCTAGACTTTCACAACGTACAAGGTTGACACCACAACAATTGGAAGAAAAAAGCGAAAAAGAGATTTGCTACAGTTGTGATAACAAATACACTAAAGATCATATGTGCATTGAGAAGAAATTATTTTACATAGATTTTGAAGAGGAAGAAGAAAATGAATAAGAAACTTCAAAATTAGATGATATACACCAGGAAGAAACCCTAGAAGAAGAAGAAGAAATGAGTCCGAACATATCATGTAATGCATTGGCAGGAATTACCACTCCTCAAAATCTCAAGATAGAACGAGATATCGAGAAGAAAAAGGTAATAATGTTGATTAATTCGGGTAGTACCACTAATTTTATTCATTGTAAAGTAGCCAGGGAATTGAATTTTTTCCTATACCCAGCGCCAGAATGTCAAGTGATGGTTGCAAATGGAGGAACTATAAATTGCTTTGGAAAATTCCATAATATCAAGATAGCCATGCAGTAATATGTATTTAATATTCCAATGCTTTCCATCCCAATGGGAGGTGTTGATGTTGTACTAGGAGTACAATGGTTACACTCTTTAGGGATGACAGCCTTTAACTTTCAAGAACTTTTCTTGAATTTTTTTTCCGAAGGAAAGGAAATCGAATTACGGGTATCGTAGGGAAGCCAGGAAATATAATAAGCTATAATTTCAGGAAAAAACTTCTGAAGAAATAACAATAGAGCATAATTGCATAATTATGCTCACTATAAGTTCCAACATCAAAATCATCTATTTCTCGGATCTTAAAAAAGTCTTGGAAAATAATTCCAAGGTGTTTGATACTCCCAAAGGACTCCCACCTATTCGTGATCATGATCATACTATTCCTTTGATTCCACGAAGTGTTCCTCCAAACATCAGGCCTTACAGATATCCTTATGTCCAAAAGAGCGAAATTGAACGTATAATTGCAGAAATGTTAGAGGCTAGTAAAATTAAACCGAGTCAAATTTATTTCTCTCCTCCAGTAGTATTGGTGCACAACAGAGATGGATCATGGTGCATGTGTCCAAATTATTAGGAGCTCAATAATATCGCTATTAAGAATAAATTTCCCATTCCTGTGATTGATGAATTATTGGATGAATTACATGGAGCAATTTGTTTTACAAAGTTGGATCTTTGTTCAATATATCATCAAAGTAGAATGAAGACTAAAGATATTTCGAAAACAACACTTCGAACTCATGAGGGTCATTATGAATTTTTGGTCATGCCTTTTGGCCTTACCAATGCACCTTCTACATTTCAAGCGTTGATGAATTGCATTTTCAAACCCTTCCTTGGAAAATTTGTGCTAGTATTTTTTGATGATATACTAATATATAGCAGGTCTTGGAAGGATCATGTTCAACATGTTGACAACATGCTCAAACTATTGGAGGAGAAACAATTATATGCAAAAACATCCAAATTTTTCTTTAGAGTATAAGAGGTGGAATATCTGGGTCATATTGTATCTCACGAGGGTGTTAAGGTAGACTCTAAAAAAATTAAATCAATTAAGGAATGGAAATTCCAGACAACCATAAAGTATTTGCGCATATTTCTCGGGTTAACAGGGTATTATCGCAGGGTTGTTAAGAATTATGGGAGAATAAGAGCACCTCTAACAACATTATTGAAAAAAGATGCATTTCCATGGACTCGTAAAGAAACTAAGGCCTTTGAACATCTTAAAGAGGAAATGTGCCTAGCACCATTCTTAGCTACTCCAGACTTCAAAAAAACCTATATTGTGGAATGTGATGCCTCAGGAAATGTAATTGGTTCACTTTTAATGCAAGAAGGAATACCCATTGCTTCTGAAAGTCATTCAATCAAAGGAAATTATTTACAAAAGTCTATTTATGAGAAGGAAATGTTGGAAATACTACATGCACTAAGGAAATGGATACCTTACCTAATGGAAAGACACTTCAAGGTAAAAACTGATCATGATAGCCTTAAACAATTTTTGGAACAAAGACTATCTTCAGAAGAGCAGTAAAAATGGGTCACAAATATGATGGGTTATGACTTTGAAATCATGTACAAAAAAGGGAAGCTAAATGTTGTTGCAGATGCACTCTCAATAAAGGATGAAGAGGTGGAATAATTTCTTTGTGCCATTTCAATTACCCAACCAGATTGGATAACAGAAGCAAGGGATGAATGGAAGAAGGACGAAGTAGTGTGGACTCTCATTCAAAAGTTACAGCAAGATCCTTGTACATCTAATACATTTAGTTGGAAAAATGATTCCTTATGGTACAAAGATCACTTATATATTTGCAAGAATTCCCAACTAAAACAAAATATTCTTTTGGAATTCCACACTTCTCCTTTACGAGGACACTCGGGATTTTTAAAAACTTACCACAAGGTGAAGAAAGAATTTTTTTGGGATGGCCTTAAATCTGATATTCAAAAGTTTGTGGTGAAATTTTTGGTTTTCCAGCAAAATAAAGTTGAGACAATTAAGACCTCGGGTGTTCTACAACCTTTGTCCATTCGAAGTCAATGTTGGGATGAGATTTCGATGGATTTTATCATAGGTTTAGTTAAGTCTAAAGAAAGGAGTGTCATCATGGTGGTAGGTGATAGACTTACCAAGTATGCACACTTTCTCATTATCTCATCCATTTAAAGCAAGTAGAGTTGCTATTGCATTTATGGAAACAATTCAAAAGCTACATGGAAACCTGAAGATTATTGTAAGTGACAGAGATCCCATTTTTTACAGGAAATTTTTGGACAAAATTATTTTCTTGTTTGGGTACTTAACTAGCTCATAGCTCATCTTATCATCCTCAATCCGATAGTCAAACAGAGATAGTGAACAAATTTTTGGAAGGATATCTTCATTGTTTTGTATCTGATAAGAAAGCATAATTTTTCATGTGGTTACCTCTTGCTGAATGGTGGTATAACACTTCCTTCCATGTTGTAGCAAAAATGATCGCATTTATGGCACTTTATGGATATTATCCACCATCCATCGCATCTTATTTAAGGGATTCTAGGGTTCAAGTAATGGGGGATCATATTGAGCATCAACAAGAAGTTCTCCAACTCTTAAAGGATAAGCTAGATTTGGCACAAAATCGAATGAAACAACAGAAAGATCAACATCGCAGTGAGAGAAGTTTTGATGTGGGAGACTAGGTATTTTTACGGCTACAACCATACAAAAAAATGTCCCTCAAGAAATCTAAGAAAGATAATAAATTATCGCCAAAGCACTATGGTCCATATAAGGTTTTGCAAAATATTGATACTATGGCATACAAATTGGAGCTTCCTGCTTCTTCGCAAGTGCATCAAGCTTTCCATGTTTCATGCTTAAAAAAGCTTATAGGGAACAAACTTCGAGTTCAAAAAATATTGCTAGAACTTGATGAGGAGGGAAAAACCATATCGGAACCTAAAGTAGTCATGGGAAAAACAACTCGCCAACTACAAAATCGATCAATTTCATAGTATCTCATCAGATGGAAGAACTTACTCACTGAAGATTCTACATGGGAGGATGACAATTTTAAACAAAATCACCCGGAGCTACTCAAGAATTGAGGAAAACAATTTTTTGAAGGAGAGGAGCATGTTAGGTCCCTATATTACTAGTATAGTCCCTTATTGTTGTTATTTTAACTCCCTTATTGTTATTGTTGTACCCCTGTCACCCCCATATTGTTATTATTGTGCCCTTAAATTATTATTGTTACGCCAGCTATGATAACATTGTGACCCCATGGAATCCTATATATAGAAAGGAGGTTTTGTCATTTGTATCATGCAAGAATTTTTCATTTATGTAATGTATTGGAAGTTGCCCCCTCAATGTGGTTTACTTCTAAGGCGTTGATATCTTTTTCTTCTATTTTTTGAGTTGGTTTCACAACATAATGTGCTAGATATTTAAATTTAGATCTGTTGCATAGACAAGATGGATATAGGCTTGAATCCCCTCGCATTGAGTCATGTAGATCCCGACTCAGGTACACTAGTAATACTAGTAGCGACTAGTAATACTAGTGGGTACTTGCTACTGCTAATGCTTCACTCGTAAAACAATTTAAACATATATATATATATATATATATATATATATATATATATATATATATATATATATATATATATATATATATATATATATACACACACACACACACACACACACTAGCCTAGATCCATATTAACTCCACATATATCAAGTGCCAAGAGAGATCAAATATCTAGAGGTGCTAACCTTTTTTTTGAGTGAAAAACTTGAGGAAAGGTTTACACCTAGAAATATTTGAGCTGGTTTTTACACATTTAGAAACATATTTTTGAAATCACTTTGTTTGAACAGGGGAAAGGCCGAAATCAAATCATTATAATTTGGTGGTATTTCACCCAAAGAAGAAATAAAATCATTCTAATTTGATGGTAAGAGTGATTCATTACAAGGTAAAAATTAAAAGGTAGAAAAAAAATAAAATGTAAGAGAAAAATAAATCAAACCTTTTCCACTCCACTCCCAAAATCCTTTCTCACCAATATTATTTCACTCTTCACACTGTCACATATATTTTTCCTCACAAATATAATTCAACACTTTTTTGTGTGTAAAATTTATATGTTTAGCTAGAGAACTGATTTTTCATTAGGGCCACGCTCTAGTATCCACTTTTATTAAATTTAATAGTATTGATATGAATATTATAATTGATAATAATATTAGTATTAATCTTTTAATATTAAAATCAGGGTATTTGACTCTTGGCATTCACCTAAATAAAACATCTTTTCTGGGTGTTCCTAAATACAAAGAGGATTATGGATTAAATATAAAAAGAGGTTTTAAATTTTACCATACCTCTGGCTTATTTATAGTTATATTTATTTACTTTGGCCCATATTATTTAGCCCATGTTATTAATAATAATTTCTTCCATGGTATTTGGCCCATAGGATTCACCTAAATAAAACCTCATTTTTTAGATTTTGTAAATATACAAAATGTTTATGGAGTAAATATAAAAAAAAAGATTCTGTTTATTTACCATGCCTCTATATTTACCATACCTGTAGAGTAAGTATAAATAGAGGTTTTATTTATTTACCATACCTGGAATTTTTTTATATTTTATTTATTTATCATACCTCCAATTTATTTATATTTTTATTTATTTACCATAATTAAGTATAAAAAGATGTTTATTTTTTATTTACCATACTTCCAGTTTATTTATAATTTACCATGCCTCTTTTTAGAGTGTTCTTAAATATACTTCACTCTTTGACATTTCAAATGTTTACTTACATTACATTTCCTGAGTGCAATATTTTTTTTTTTAAACTTGTAATTTTATTACATGCTCTAGAGTTTTAGAAATTATTCACAAGTTTATAATAACGTGTATATTTTGAAATAGAAATTATTCAAAATTTTATAATAACGTGTATATTTTGGAATACAAATTATTCACAAGTTGATGAAAACGTGTATATTTTGAAATAGTCTATAATTGACAACTAAAAAGGTCAAAACATGCATACCGTCTTTAATTTTAACCCTTGGTCACTACTATTCAAGTTAGAAATTATGCTTGCGGAAAAATGGAATTATATTGTCTTGATTTGGAAACAATGAATAAATTGAAATGTGAAATGGATAAATTAGTTTCTTCCTCAAGACAAGGAGCTGCATAAATTGTTGTCGGTAGTACCAACCAGTAAATAAACACTTTAATAGTTTTACCTTTACATACGTGCCGAGGAAAATACATAATGGTGGAAAGTAACCGGTATGTATATTTATTTACAACTTACTTTTACTCTTTTTTAATCGAAGTAATTCATGGTAAATAAATATTATTTTCAAAGTTTTATTTTTGGATGGTTTTATTGAAAAGCTTAAGAATATAATATCACTACACACATATCTAAAACTCATGCATGAACATCCCAACCATATTCATAAATTATAACATTATATTGTATAAAGGCTTCAATAAGGCCTTCAAGTGAGGGTCCAATTAAATGTTTGAAAAATTATTTGTTTAACAATATCTTTTAAAAAAAAGAAAAGTTAAATGTTATAAGTTGCATTAGTCAATGCTAAATTAATAGTGGTCAACAAGATAAATTGTTAGAAACTTACTTTTGGAAAGAGTAAGAAAAAAAATATTATACATATATAAAGAGAGATATTTTCTAGTTCAAAATATGATTGCCACATTTATATGTGTTAAATGTGAACCATAATATATATAAAGGTAATTTTTTTTAATATGGATTACATATTGATAAAGAGAGACTTTTTTATTTTATTTTTATTTCTAATACACTTATTTTTAATATAGAGTTGACATGTAAACTTTAAATATTAATAATAAAATTAATAATATATAATAAGAATGTTATATATATATATATATATATATATATATATATATAACACAACTATTTATATAGAGATTCAAATAAATATATGTTTTCTAATTTCATATATAATTGAACAATGTATTAATATTTTAATGTGTAGAATATAAATCATAAAAAGTATATATATATATTAAATTTTTTAACATGAATTATAAAAAATGAAAATTGTTATTCTATTAATATATTATTTTTAAAAAGATTTGTAATTCATCAATTTTTAATATATGACATGTAACTATATATAAAATCCGTTTCCTAATCATCTTAATCCTACAATCAACCCAGCACTATACCAATGCAAATGAAAGAGTGGTGATAGGGAAATTATAACTTTCAACCAACAACTCACATCCGAGAGGGATTAAGTCGAAATGTGTTGTTTATAATAATATTTAGGAAAGAAATAAATATGCGTAGCATTTTATATTTTAAAAGTCGAAACTTGCCAAGTCTTTCACATTCAAAATTTGTATTTAAAATTTTTTTTGTCCAAATTTATTTTCTACTATTTCACATATATCATTTGTAGGAAGTAATTCATGGTAAATACATATTATTTTCAAAGTTTTATTTTTGGATGGTTTTAATGAAAAGCTTAAGAATATAAGATCACTACACACATATCTAAAACTCATGCATGAACATCCCAACCATATTCATAAATTATAACATTATATTGTATAAAGGCTTCAACAAGGCCTTCAAGTTAAGGTCCAATTAAATGTTTGAAAATTAATTTTTTTAATAATATCTTTTAAAAAAAAAGAAAAGTTAAATGTTATAAGTTGCATTAGTCAATACTAAATTAATAGTGGTCAACAAGATAAATTGTTAGAGAACTACCTTTAGAAAGAATAATAAAAAAAGTATTATGCATATATAAAGAGAAATATTTTCTTGTTCAAAATATAATTAGTACAGTTATATATGTTAAATGTGAACCATAATATATATAAAGGTAATTTTTTTTTAATATGGATTACATATTGATAAAGAAAGACTTTTTTTTTTTTCTAATTTCTAATACACTTATTTTTAATATAGAGTTGACATTTAACCTTTAAATATTAATAATAAAATTAATAATATATAATAAGAATGTTATATATATATATATATTTATATATATATATATATAGAGAGAGAGAGAGAGAGAGAGAGAGAGAGATAGATATATAAACATATTAATAAAAAACACAATTCTTTATATGGAGATTCATATAAATATATGTTTTCTAATTTCATATATAATTGAACAATGTATTAATATTTTAATGTCTAGAATATAAATCATAAATTATATATATTAAATTTTGTAATATGAATTATAAAAAAGTGAAAATTGTTATTCTATTAATATATTATTTTTAAAAAGATTTGTAATTCATCATGATATGTAACTATATATAAAATCCGTTTCCCAATCATCTTAATCATACAATCAACCCAGCACTATACCAATGCAAATGAAAGAGTGGTGATAGGGAAATTATAACTTTCAACCAACAACTCACATCCCATAAGGATTAAGTCGAAATGTGTTGTTTATTATAATATTTATGAAAGAAATAAATATGGGTAGCATTTTATATTTTAAAATGGAAACTTGCCAAGTCTTTTACATTCAAAATTTGTATTCAAAATTTGTTTTGTCTAAATTTATTTTCCACTATTTCACATACATCATTTGTGGGAAGTAATTCATGGTAAATACATATTATTTTCAAAGTTAAGGTCCAATTAAATCACTACACACATATGTAAAACTCATACATGAACATCTCAACCATATTCATAAATTATAACATTATATTGTATAAAGGCTTCAATAAGGCCTTCAAGTTAAGGTCCAATTAAATGTTTGAAAAATATTTTTTTTAACAATATCTTTTAAAAAAAAAAAAAAAGTTAAATGTTATAAATTGCATTACTCAATGCTAAATTAATAGTGGTCAACAAGATAAATTGTTAGAGACCTATCTTTGGAAAAAGTAATAAAAAAAATATTATGCGAGAGATATTTTCTAGTTCAAAATATGATTGGTACATTTATATGTGTTAAATGTGAACCATAATATATATAAAGGTATTTTTTTTTTTAATATGGATTACATATTGATAAAGAGAAATTTTTTTTTTTTTTAATTTCTAATACACTTATCTTTAATATAGAGTTGACATGTAAACTTTAAATATTAATAGTAAAATTAATAATATATAATAAGAATGTTATATATATATATATATATATATATATATATATATATATATATATATATATATATATTAATAAAAAACACAATTTTTTATATAGAGATTGATATAAATATATATTTTCTAATTTCATATATAATTGAAGAATGTATTAATATTTTAATGTGTAGAATATAAATGATAAATAATATATATATATATATATAATATATATATATATATATATATATATTAAAATTTTTAATATGAATTATAAAAAAGTGAAAATTGTCATTCTATTAGTATATTATTTTTAAAAAGATTTGTAATTCATCAATTTTTAATATATGACATGTAACTAGATATAAAATCTTTTTCCCAATCATCTTAATCATACATTCAACCCAGCACTATACCAACCAATGCAAATGAAAGAGTGGTGATAGGGAAATTATAACTTTCAACCAACAACTCACATCCCATAGGGATTAAGTCGAAATGTGTTGTTTATAATAATATTTATGAAAGAAATAAATAGGGGTAGCATTTTATATTTTAAAAGTGTAAACTTGCCAAGTCCTTCACATTCAAAATTTGTATTCAAAATTTGTTTTGCCCAAATTTATTTTCTACTATTTCACATACACCATTTATAGTATAAAGATCACATAAAGTTTCACAAAACGATATACATATCAATTATATATATTAAAAACAAAAAGTATCTACCTATTTCTTTTCATTTTTTCCTTTGTCCTCTCCTCCTCGGTTACCAAATTTCGAACTCGGTTACCAAATTTCTTTCAAGTTCGAGAAACTCCCATCATTCCATTTCTTCGATCCCGAATATCTCTTTTAACACTCTCATTTTCGTGGTTTCCACATTAATATCCCTGCTATCAACGTTGAAATAAATGTTGATCATCCTGGTATTCAGATGCTCCACAAGCTTTTGCAACAACTCCAGGTCTTTCTTGATTTCCGAGAAGTGATTCATCAATACGGTGAATTGTTCTTGAACTTTATTTTCTACTTGTTTCCCCAACTGTTCAACCATGGATGAGATATCTCCTATGGGCCGAATTCCTTGCTCCTCCACATTGAAGTCATTTTAAGAGAAATATTCCCTTGGACACGAATAACCCTTAGTTTTAAATGTTGCATCCATCGCTTTACTATAATGCTCGACTCCTTGTCAAAATATGCACCCATCCTTTTTAATATGAATGTTCTTTCATAAATGTTTATCAGACAGGACACAAATTTCCATGCCTGTAACTACTGCTTTGCAATTTGAATGAACTACTATCGCTCTTCGCAGCAGAGGTGAAGTATTAAGCTTACTTCCTCGGACTTGCAATTTGATACGAACCCTTTTGTCTTCCACTTTGTCATCTTCATGGAGTTTAAATCTTTATTCTTGTATTTTCATTAGGTACATCCCATCTGCAGACTGTGACTCCCGAGAGGATACTGCGAAGCCTCGAAGCGATACATTGGTTGGAATGATGTGTCTCCACGAATGCACTTTTTATTCTTTTTTATATCCGAAATCATATATGTCGATGACATGGCAGCGACTATAGTAATTGTTTTTAGATTTTGCATTAGTCTTTGTACAAAAATTAAGAATTCAATTTATTATAAAGTTTTTTATTTATATTTTAAATCACTTTTTCATGGGCTAGTAAGCTTCATGTAATTATTTTTTTAATTACTAAACAATTTCGAGGTCTTATTAGACCTCATATTGATGCAAGACGTATAGAAACTTAGCTTAATGTTCTTTTATGCGAATTTTTACGTGACCTTTAGACTAAAGCTGGAATTAATCTTACAATATAAAATGCTAGGCACAGGCCAAAAGTATTAATTACTAAGATAATGCCGATGCCTGTGTAGGTGAGCTATCAATTACTTCAAAAGGTTGAAGGCTGTGTGGAACATCTGTGCAGGTCTGAAGGCTATGCAGAACATCTGTAGATGCCCTTACTCGAAGGGCTGAAGGTTGTGGAGAACATCTGTACAGGGCTAAAGGCTATGAAGAACATCTGTAGACGCCCTTACTCGAAGGGCTGAAAGGTTAATGTCCTTACAGCGATCAGGGTTAGTCCCTTCAGTACTTGGCTCTGTGGATTACTCCCATTTCAGTACCTGGTTCTGTGGATTCTGTTTCAGTGCCAGGTTCTGTGGATTCCGTTTCTCAGGTTGGGCAAGAATCAAATTCCCGCTAGTACGTGATCCCTGGTCTGGGGCTCTAGGTCCGTAATAAGAGAGATTTACTCAGAGACCATGAAAATTGCCTGATGCATTCGGGGGACAGGTTCATCGTGCCATTTAACGTTCCTAGGTTAGGTGCAATACAGGGTTAAGGGAATGACACACTTCTCCCGGAAAACAACAGGCCTAGCTATAGCCTTGTGCAGCACAGATCTGGAAATGTTCTTGTAGATGGTTACTTAGGTCTTGGCATCATCTTCCTCCGCCCGGACGAAAATTTAGAATCTCAGTGGAGCAAAATAGACCCCGAGAACGCTTGTTTCTTGGAAAGATTTGGAAGAGCGGAATGAAGAGGCGGTGTTCTTGCGCCAATTGTGTGCTAGAAGGGACTGAAATTCATACCTTGGCTTGGTTTCGGCCTTGGCAGCACTGGTTTAAGCCCCTAAGAGAGCTCTGGTCTGGTATTAAACTCAAGATTCACTTAATTCTCCCGCACATAGTCGGAACTGTAACTAGAGGAGTACAACAGGGTCGCCGCCAGATCTCATCCGATACTCGCAGATCGTAACCAATATATACGAAACGTTGCCTTTCGACATTCTCCTCGTCTGGAACACTGAGAGTTCAAGTGTATTGATTCAGATATTACTCAGTTTGGACAGGGAACCTATTTCATTCATCGACCCTAAAGGTCTATTTCCATGTTAACATTTATTTATTTTTGTTTTTTGTTTATTCACTGCTAAGGTTATCCGCATCGTCTGCTCTGTTGTAGGTTCTTCACGGTATTTCGCAAGGTTTTCTACAACGTTCTGATGGAGATTTAGTCGGGTCATGGCTTGGTAACAGGTCGGGTACCTCACTCATCAATCTCGAACAATTTTTTCTTTCATGTACTCTGCATACGAAGTTGTGCTTGGTTTTTTGTAGGACCTCCGTCAAGGCTTATAGGCTTTGGCTACCACGGTGCCGGTTAGTTTCTTTGTGGTAGAAATGATTGTCTCCTATCCCAACGAGGGTTCTTACTATTTATATTTGCTCGTAGCTTAAGGTTCTGATGGTCCGCATGCCAATCATGACTTTTTGTTGTAATTTGTAATGGTATGCTATCTGATGCTTAGCGAATGGTTACAATTTTCGAATGGTTATTCTCAAATTTCTTTAAGATCTAGCTAAGGACAATCTCAAGGTTCTTTGGAATGGCATGTGTTGTGATATAGAGAATTGGCTTTGGGGTTTTCTAGTGTGCTTTTCAACTGGAGCTGCTTTCAATTGTCGATAACCAGAGTCATGAAATTTTGCAGAAAGAGAAGCTTAAGCAGTATTATTACAAGCTGGAAAACTGATCCCACTCCATGCCACTCAACCATGTAGGCACAACAATATACGATAACCATCATTAGCTATTTAGCAATAGCTTTTATTGTAAAAAAAATCGGCCTTTCTTATTTTTCATTTCAGGTTGTTTATGATGTAGGTCATAAATATAGATTTTCATGGTCAGCGATAGCGGGTAGGAAAAAAATAAACAAGATATTCAACGAACTAATTGCAGAAAGATCTGCCACTGAGACAATGACATGGTCAGAAGAGGAAAATTATTGCTAGTGACAAATTTACGGACAGAGAAACAAAACAGCAGAATGAGAAAGAAGCGAAACATTATAATCCATGAGAACACACTTCTTTGATAGATTCATTAAAGTGAATTTATACAAGAAAACTCGACGGTTATCCAGAAACTGAAATGGAACTAAATGAAAACTAATTCTAAACTAATCAGCATCGGAACTAATTCTTTAACACTCCCCCTTAATTTTCAGGGTTACATATGTTTTATTCCTAACTTTGACATTGAAATTCAAAATTAACTTTTCCTAGCGGTTTGGTGAAAATATCTGCTAACTGCTCCTTGGAATCACAAAATTTGAGAACAATGTCACCATTCTTGACGAGTTCATGAATGAAGTGAAAACGAGTGTCGATATGTTTGCTTCTTTGATGAAACACATTGTTCTTCGACAAGGAAATAGCGGAAGTGTTGTCACAAAGGATTGAAATCAGTTCATTTTCTGTATATCCAAAGTCAGAGAGAAGTCTTTTTAGCCACACTGCTTGACATGATGCTGAATTTGCTGCAACATACTTGGCCTCTGTTGAAGATAGTGCAACTATGGGTTGCTTTTTGGATGACCACGAGATCAAGTTTCTGCCAAATAGAAAAGCATAGCCAGAAGTGTTTTTCCAATCATCAATACAACCTTCATAATCACTATCTATATAACCAACAACCTTACTATCTGCAGAGGCTGCATACGATAAACCATAAGTAGATGTACTTGTAATGTATCTTAACACCCTTTTTCCAGCTTTCCAATGATAGTCTTTAGGAGATTCCATAAACTTGGAGATATAACTAGCTGCAAATGCTATATCAGGCCTAGTAGCAGTAAGATACATAATACTACCAGCAAGTTGCTTATACAAAGTTGCATTAACAATAGTACCCACATCATCTTTACTCAACTTTGTACCAACTTCGATAGGAGTATCAACCGGTTTACACCTGTCCATCTTAAAATTTTTCAAAATGTCAGTAGCATACTTCTGTTGACTCATAAACATACCATTCTGTGTTTGTTTCACTTCGATACCTAAGAAGTATCTCATTAATCCAAGATCTGTCATTTCAAATTCATTTTTCATTGTAGATTTAAATTCATCTAACTGCATGTTACTTGTATAGATTATGTCATCAACATAAAGACACAGTATCAAAATATTACCTTGATGATCATTCTTGATATACAAAGTGGGCTCGTGGTCACTCCTTCTGAAACCATTATTCAACAAGTAATGGTCTATTCGGCTGTACCAAGCTCTTGGAGCTTGTTTCAAGCCATACAACGCTTTCTTCAACCTATACACTTTATGTTCGTGATTTTTTTATTTCAAAATCAGGCGGTTGTTCAATATACACTTCTTCATTCAAGACAGCATTCAAAAAAGCAGACTTTACGTCCATTTGGTAAATAGGCCACTTGTTTTGTGCTGCAATAGCTAATACAAATCGAACTGTATCAATTCTTGCTATAGGTACAAATGTTTCACCAAAATCTATGCCAGGTTGTTGGGAAAAACCTTTGGCAACTAATGGTGCTTTGTGCTTATCAACTTCACCTCTCTCATTTAACTTTGTTTTAAAAACCCATTTGACACCTATTGAGTTTTTATCATGAGGTAGATCAACCAAATCCCAAGTTTGATTTCTTTCAATAGCATCGATTTCATTATTCATAGCATCTACCCATAATTTGTCCTTTATAGCCTCTTCAAAACAAGTAGGTTGGAATGAAAGAAATGCAAAATTTACAATATCATCAACATCATCTTGTGCATAAATATCACTTAAGTTTCTCATCTTAGGATTATCAGAATCAGACTCAAAAGATGATGAACTGCTACTGCTAGATGAACTACTACTGGTTTTGTCTTGAACCTGTAATCTTGGAGTGCTTGTTGCAGGTGTCTGAAGTTCATCTAACAGAATAAAAGGATCATGACAAGTATTGTTCTCCATTTCATTCCAAGACTTATCTTCCAGAAATTTCACATCTCGACTTACAACAAATTTCTTAGTTATAGGATTAAACAATCTGTATGCCTTAGATTGATCACTATATCCTATAAAAATATACTTTTCACTCCTATCATCAAGCTTTTTTCTCAATTTTTCTGGAACATGAGCAAAAGCAATACAACCAAATATGTGAAAGTGTGAAACTGTTACCTTTTGTCCACTCCATGCTTCTTCAAGTACAAAATTTTAAACACTGGAAGTTGGCAATCTATTCAAAATATATACCGAACATGCAACTGCTTCAGCCCATAGATCTTTAGACAAATTTCGTGTTTTAAGCAAATTTCAAGCCATATTCATAATTGTTTGATTCTTTCTTTCTGCGACTCCATTCTGCTGTGGAGTATAGTTGGTTGTCGTTTGTTTTTTAATATCATGTTGTTTGCAAAAATCAATGAATTTGTTAGATTCATACTCACCTCCTTTATCAGACCTCAGAACTTTAATAAACTTGCCACTTTGTTTTTCAGCCTCGGCCTTGAACTCTTTAAACTTCGAAAATGTTTCTGATTTATATTTGATGAAATACACCCAAATTTTCCTGCTAAAATCGTCAATGAAAGTAAGAAAATAGAGACTGCCATCAACTGATTTTTCTTGCATTGGACCGCATAAATCTGTATGCACTAACTCTAGTTGTTCTTTGGCTCTATTAGAGGCTGAAGCAAAACTATCTCAATTGTGTTTACCCATAATACAACTTGTACAAGAAGAGATATGATCAGACAAAGAAGGCAACCCTTTCACCATAGACTGACTTTGCAACAAACTCATACTTTTGATAGGTAAATGACCATATCGCAAATGCCACAAATCAGAGTTAGTTGGCGTTGAAACATTATGTGCATACAACTTCTCACTTTTTAACTTTAACTGATACAATATGTTCTTTGTCATTGGAATCTTTGCAACAAGAGACTTATGTTTATCAACAATCGTGCAAGTAGTGTTGTGAAAACTAACATCATAACCATGTGCATCTAACTCAACAACACTCAACAAATTATGCTTGAAATTGTGTACATAATAAACATCATAGATATTCTTCACAACATTTTGTTTGGTTAAGACAGGTACAACACCTTTTCCTGAAGCTTTAACCTGACGATCATCACCCAAACCAATAGATGAACTGAAAGATGTATCAAGATGTGAAAACAAATAACTATGACCAGTCATATGATTACTACATCCACTTTCAACCAACCAAACATATTTATTAGGTACTTGCACAGTTACTTGGCATGCCAAAAATAAAGCATCTGATGTTTCACATTCAGTGTTTGTGACATTGGCTTTGTTTTTATTCAGAACATACTGTAGTTTTCGACATTCAGACTTATAATGGCCATATTTTTTGCAGTAGTGACACTGAATTTTAGATTTATCTATCCACCTACGACCATGATCATTTTGAGACTTCTCTGAATGTGTTTCAGTTACCTGTGATCTATCATCAGACTGAGACTGTCCTCTACCTTTACTTTTCCTGCCATGAAAACCTCTACCTCTACCTCTATCCATTGACGCTTTAGATTTAAAAGCATGCTCTAAATCAGTGACATCTAAATTAATTCTTGCTTCATGTGCCAACAAAGAACCAATTAATTCTTCCACGGACAATTTTGTCAATTCTCTCGATTCAAAAATAGTAACGATCATATCAAATTTTTTAGGCAAACATCTAAGAACCTTTTCAACAATTCTTTGGTCATCAAGTTCTTCACCATTCATCCGAAGCTGATTAACACCACCCAGAACTTTAGTCATAAACTGATCAATGGTTTCTGAGTCAGCCATTTTAAGCGTTTCAAATTGGGTTCCGAGAGTCTGTAATCTGACCATTTTTACTTTATCATTTCCTTGATAAGCAGCCTTAAGTATATCCGAAATTGATTTAGCAGATTTAGCAGCAGTGATTTTAGGAAAAACAGAGTCATCTAATGAATTTAAAATGCACGACTTTGCTCTACCTTCTTTCTGTTTAATTTCATCAAATTGTTTTCTTTGGGCAGCAGTCATACCAGCAATTGTATTTGCGTCAGGTGCTGCGAACCCCAACTCTACTGATTCCCAACACCCTAAGCCTTGTAAACATGCTTGCATTTTAAGACTCCAAAAATCATAATTTTTTCCACTAAATAATGGTGTCGGAATGGAAAACTGACTTGTCGAAGCCATTTAAAAAAAAACAATCACCTTTAATAAATCAACAGTCTTTACCCCTTTACTGGAAGCAAATAAAAAAAAAACTCAACTCAACATACTCTTGTTCTCTTATTTTGATACACAACTTTCACATCATAAAGCAACCCCATTATTCAATTTAGTCATGAGACAATGAAAATTCTGAAAATCTGGTTCCAATAAGAATATGAGAACAAAAATAAACAAACTGCGTAGATTTTGAAATGAAGGGGTTTGCAATGTGAATCTGAAAATCTGGTTCACGAACAATGGGCTATTTTTGCCTTTACTGCCGATTTCAGTTGCTTAGCATAACAAAATGTCACCAGTGTGGTCTGCACGCTTCTCTCAAGCAGCACGAAACAGTAAAATACACCAAACAAGAACTGCAAACATAAGCAAATTCCAAACAGGAACAGACACGCTTATCTCCGATGGCAGGCAGATTCGAACGGAGGGTCTTCAACAGTGCTTCTTCTCAGTCGAACCTCCAGCAAGTTCAGCCACTCAGTTCCTCTGCAGCAAGTGCAAAACATAAACAAAAGACACTCGAGCAGCGGCTCTAATCCTCACAATCAGAACCGGTAGTGGCTCTGATAGCATGACAAATTTATGGACAGAGAAACAAAACAGCAGAATGAGAAAGAAGCAAAACAGTATAATCGATGAGAACACACTTCTTTGATAGATTCATTAAAGTGAATTTATACAAGAAAATTGGACGGTTATCCAGAAACTGAAATGGAACTAAATGAAAACTAATTCTAAACTAATCAGTAGCGGAACTAATTCTTTAACAGCTAGCCCTTCACAAATGATATTTTCGTAGCTGAAGATACAAACAACGTCTTTACATGGATCCTCAAATACTTTAGAGATCATGTGAAACCTCTGAAAACTGTGACGGTACTCTCTATATAACTGTACCTCTGTATTTTTTTCTTCTTCTTCAAAATAATTGCTATGTTTGTTTACATTGTACTGTACTTACTAGTCTCTGCAAGTATGGTTGTTGAAAATAATTGTTATGTGTCTTACATTGTACTGTATTTACTAGTCCCCACAAGTATGGTTGTTTAAAAAATCAAAAAATTACTGCAACGTTGGAAAAATTAAAAAAATACTATAACATTGGATGCTAACTTGCTACCTTGAGGATCAAACTGTTCGTTTGTAGCTGTGGTGAGTATCTTTCTCCTTCCATATATAGAGTTTTGTACCATAAATACAGCTTTCAAAATGGCATCATGTTAACTTTCAAAATGTGATCAATTTGTTTTATGCTATTTTGCCGGAGTAACAGTTTTTTTCTTCATATGTTTCTTTTATAATGCTTTGTTTAGGGAGTGTTAATTCAAGAACTTCAATTCAGAACTTCAATTCTGTTTTAGCTATGCGAAAATAGAATAGGCAAGAAAACTGGAAGTAACAATTCTCTTTCAGCCAAGAAAATTAGAAATAACAATTATTTGTCAGCTATGCGAAAACAAAATAGCCAAGAAAACTGGAAATAACAAAAACAGGTTAGCTTTTCATCGACGAAGCTAATTGCTGGATTCAATGCATGAATGAACTCTCCTCAAGGCAGGGACTAGCTGCCATGCAGCCATCCTTGTTTGTCATGGAACATGACATATTTGATAATTAATTTGATCTAGGATCAAAATGCCATATTCTAAGGGAGTGCCTCTCTTCGCATGATTATTTACTTCCCTATTATTTTTGTGTTTCACGTGGAATATATTATTGTCTCCAAGTTAACTTAGGATAATCCTTACTAGGAGAAACATAAAAGAGAGTTAAACATGTTTGAATGATGACCGTTGAATCTCCAACTATATTATTTAGTAGACTTTTATATATTTATTTTAAGTCATTTCAAGAGTGATACGGTTAAATCTTGATTGTTCATTCCATTCCCCAAGCCAATTCATTCTTTGTTTTGATTACTATATCAAAATTATGGATCACCCTTCATGTTCCTCTTCTTCTAAAAACAATATTAAAAAATAATATAATAATATCTGTAAAATAAATTAATTAATTAAAGCTTATATAAATGCATATATTCTATTTTTAATAATATAAAATAAAAAACTTTCTCCCACTAACTCATTGCATCAACTTTTCTCGACAAGCATCATATTTTGGTTACAATGATTGTAAGCACTCCAAACATATGAACTAAGTAGAAATGTGATTGGGTAGGTTTGAACTAAAACCATAAAGTATATATACTTTTAAAAACATGGTGATGTTATAATTTAAATAGTATTTATAAAAGATTATGTTATTTAGGTCGGTGGCTCATACTATTACTACAGGAAGGGCATTTTAAGGCATTTGTTTAAGACAAAATAAATCTTTTGTCTTAAAAATTTACTTTTTATTTTAAGTTATTATACATTAAATTTTAATATGAATTAATTGTCTTAAATATAAAATTTAAGACACAAATAGTTTGAGACAAAAATATTTTAAGACAAAATTTCATATTTAGGAAAAAAAAAATTGAGACAAAATATTTTAAGGCAAAACTTTATATTTAAGACAAAAGAAATTTGGGACAAAAATATTTTAAGACAAAACTTTATATTTAAGACAAAAATAGGTTAAAACAAAAACAGTTTAAGACAAACGTATTTTAAGACAAAAATATTGTAAGACAAAAACAATTTAAGACTAAAATATTTTAAGACAACACCTTATATTTAAGACAAAAACAGTTTGAGACAAAAATATTTTAAGGAAATGACCACTTTAGACAATGACAATTAAGACAAAACTCATTTAAGACAATTAACAATTAAGACAAAACCATATCAATTTAAGACAATATTATCTAATACTTGCAAAATTGACTCTGATAGTGCACCCTAAGTTTGTCAACTTGCAGGCTACTATTGTCTCGCACCTATATCGAGGTTATAATTTCACTTACCATTCACGTTATCTTATATAAAGACAACGATTTGTTGGGCTCTTCATTTTGGTGGGGTAGTTGTCTCTGAAGTACATGACAAATTTTCCTAGAAAGATTTCTTGGACATCAATTCCTCTTTTGTCCCTTCGATCTGTGTTGATACGATTAGATACAACGCGTCTATCATTTACCCATAGCCAATTCCTCTAAACAACTGAGTCCTAGCTAAAAATCTCATACCCTTAGTTTTTAAAGTCTATCTAAGAATCTTATTTGTTGTGATAAAATATGTCTATGGGATTGTGCAAGAAAGTCATTTTCCCCAGCAACTATGACTCTAGATGAGGTGTGATATCATCATGTACAAAAGCTATAGTATATATGCTTCCTATAATAGGAAATTTGGAAGTTTATACAAGTTTTTCTAGTTTGCAAAATTTGAAGCTAAGCTAAGTCTATCTCAACATCTTGTTTTTTGTCACAAACAAAATATGCCTATAGGTTTGTTCAAGATGTTCATTTTCCCCAACACTTGTCACATTATGCATGTTGTATTATATCATCATGTACAAAAGCTACATAATATTTGTTTCCTCTAAATAGGAGATAGGGAATTTGATACAATTTTGGTTTGTCTACAAAATTTGAAGCTAAGCTCCAACTCTAAAGTTATGTTCCTTAAATTACAACAACTAGTTTTCACTCTTCTCGATGTACATTGTATTCCCTTGTTGAAGTTTTGGATATAGCCTCTAACTAAGCAGATTCTTCGAACACTTTGAAAATAATGTCTCCCTAATCAGAAAATCATTGGTAGGTTGGTCTTCACACGTTCTAAAATAATCAGGTTGTCTTTACACTGGTTAAATATGGAAACATAGATATGAAATTTAATAGCTAGTCATAGAGGGATATGTCACATGTTGGATCTCCATGAATAGGGGATCCTCAATCATTCTATTTTTTCCATAAATACCAATGGACATGGATATGGACATGGGGTGATATCCTAACATTCTTTGGTCTCCATAGATGGTATGATTCCAGTATGGGAAAATCAATGCTACCTTTTATCTCTTATCAGTAATAATACTAAATTAAAATTTCATGTAAATTTTATTTTCTCACGTGTAAAATATTCTTTCTCTTGATTGAATTGGTATTTACACTGGGTCTAAATTTCCTTTGTCGATAGTATTAGCACAAGTGGTGAGTTCCTTGTTTGAGACTTGAACACTAAGAAATTCAAACTCTTATCTACTTTTTAGGTTCGAGTTGTGTTGCATTTCTTCCTTTAGGATTGGGTTGAGTCTCTAGCTAACAAAGTGGGAGTTGTTGATATTGTGGGAAGCACTGTCAAAGATCTCAAAGATGGAAGTGAACAATTGAAAAACTAGTTTTGAACCTGGGAGATTCAGATATTGATTATGCTCATCTGTCGAAATTAATCGTTGATGGAATACTTTATATCTTCCAAGAGAAAGAGTCGACTAGTGATGATGCCAGTGTGATGTTGAATGGATTTTTTTGTTGTGGATTTGTGAATTTTTTAAGCCAGAGAGTCAAACCATACTTTGTGGTACAACAAGTGGAGACTAAATAACACGAGTGCAAAGGTTAGACAACATGTCTTTGTACCAGAGTAGTCTTGTGAAGATATATGATGAACCCAACCTTGTAGAGACCAATAAGAAATACACACAAACACAATAAGAAGTGGCACACAAACTTTGGTTTTATTTTTCCACAAAACCATGTACACAAACAAAATTTTTAGTTTTTCTCAAAACCTTTGCAAATTTTTGATATGCAAACCTTCCCATGCAACCAGAGCTAAACTAGATTTCATATTCAGGAAGTCTGGTGGATAGGAACTATCCATCAAATTTTTGAAATATTACAAAATATGCAATGAAGATCAAAATACAAATACAAACTTTAGTTTTATTCAAAACCCTTAAATGATTTGATATGCAAGGCTGCATTTCTAGCTTGGCCATTTTATGAAGCGTGTGAAATTTGAAGTTGAGAGTATGTTCGATCTTCAGACTTAGGTTCTTATCAAATCCTTATTTTCATTAAGTTGTGCTAATTGTCTATGCACTCACTACACCGTGTAATTAGTGCACATTGTTTAGTTGCACACAAATACACATAGATCGTTACTCAAGAGCTATCATACTCCTCATTTCATATTTTCATTATTATTGTAGGCCCGCCTAGAATATGAAAAGTGGAAAATTGTGGTGTTTATGGGTCATTCAATTTCAGGGGGTATTGCTTCTTTAGCCATGATATGCATGTTGTATAAAAATATGCATCTGTGAAAGCATAAATCTATTTTATACATCACATTTGGCTTCACTTTCATTGGTGACAAAACTATGGCACAACGAGCTCATCGTAAGAGGTCGGTGAATATGTTTTTACACGTTTTAGTATGTGATGTCTTCTCTTGAATCTTATTAGCCTCTTTTATATATTTGTGTAAGCACTTAGAGACATTGTTTCCCTATTGGCCGAAATCCACGGAGAGTGGAAGGTATTTCATGGATTCCACTGACACGACAATGAAAGAAGCCATCTCTCTAAAAATAGATGGCATTACTGAGTTTGTTGGCATTTTTGTCTAGCATTGTTTGGCCACAGTGAGTTACAATAGTGTAGTCAACATGAGTCCCAACAACCAGTTCATCGTTGTAATGGCTCTCATGAAACTAAGCCCTTATAAACCATTTTGGACTTATATTTTTTTTTACAAGATTTGTGGAATTAAGATAGAGAATCATTTTTATTTGTTATCCATCCTTTTTATACCCTTCAAAATTTAGATGCTAATTTGGAAGAACGCATCTTAGAGCATGTCGGTTATGATAATATCTTACCCAGTGCCTTCTAAAATATTGTGAGATTCAATGAGATTTAAAAGCTTCCTTTGTCAGATGTAGGATCAATTTATTAATGCAAGAGGACCGTGACACAATTAAATACCTTTGGATTTGGAATTCAGGTTACAAGCATTGACGTATTGGATTCTTCAATTCATTTTTTCTTGTGTCTTTCCTACAATAAAGTTTGAGTATAAGATCTCACATTATATTCCATGTATGATATGCATGTGGTGTTCAAACCAGCATAACATTGATATATTAGTCATGGGAATGTAAAGATTGTAAACTAACCCTTTCATATATTAGGACAAGTTCAAATTATGAAAGACAAAATCCTATAATACTTATATAAGAACTAACTTTGGATACACATGCCTGTGAACAATGCACTTGAATATATATAGTCTTACACAACTACACTAGCAATACACTAATTACTTGGTACTTTGAAATTTTTGTCCTAATTGTTGTCTCTCGTTTTGAAATAATATGGAAATAATATGGGCTTAATTTATGAATGTAAATTAAATTCTATAAATATTCGTGGATCTCCAAATCCAAGGTAACAATGTAATTGTTCAAGTGTAAAGTTTTGTCTTCTATTTTCTATGAAGGAAGTAGTTTTTAGGAAAATTTTAATGTAATTTATATTTTAGAAACGCTTTCTATAGAAATTAATTGGCTAGGCTGCAATATTTTGAGGAATGATATTGCTTAATATTTTTATATTAGGAGGGAAAGTCTATGATTAAATTTGGATGATTTTTTTGTTGTTTTATGTAGTGACAAAATCATAACCTATTTGATGCAAGTTCAATAGGATAGCCTTTAAGAAGTTCTAGAAGAGGCATTTTAATATTGTGAGATTAATTGTGATGTGCTTCCACATAATAAAACAAAAATACTCCCACAAAGAGAAGAAAAATGGTCTACAGGAACTTGATATGCATAGAAGTTCACTTTTTTGCAAACAGTTTGAACTTCCATCTTTCTGTGAACTAACTGTGGCATTATTGGATTTTTTTTGGCAAATTATCATCTATTAGTCTTTCTGCAAACCTTTTTCTTTTTCATTTTCATCTACACTCTTCCTTTTGTTGTTCCTTGGTTTAGATTCCACATTTTCCTTGTTAAGAGTGAGTGACCTGATTAAATGTTGGTTGGATCTGTTCGGATCACTTGATCCTCTAGGGGTTTCGTACCACACTCACAAATATATACTCACAACCACCAAGGAAGACCTGCCAAATATCTTCTTTCCATTTGTTGACGAGGTAAATCCCCTCTGCGGACAGAGGCGATCCCTACTAGCCCAGATCGGGTCTAGCAACAATCAAACACGCTAAATTGCAGGTTCCTAATTGTAAATAAACCGACTTGCGAGGAAGGCTTACCTGGAATCCAATGTTGTTGTTTGTAGAAGAGGTGGTGCTCCCGTTCCTTTGCCCTGGCAGATCACAATCCTCACGATCTCCGTGATCAGACACTTGCACATGCAAGAAACAACACAAACGCAAGCACAAAACCCAGTACATACAACTATATGTCAGTCGAAGAGGAAAAAAATCATGAACATGATCAAGAACAAGAGTGGAACCATAAGCGATAGTCGCTTATCATTAAAGAGTAAAAAGAAGAATACAACCATAGCTTTGACGCAGCACTCTCCTTCAGCGGGTCGTTAACACAACATGTCTCGATAAAGCCTGTCAGGGATGGGACAAGCCTCTCTCTCCAGATACTTAGCAATAGTCTCCTTGCTTGGATTTGGCCTTAGAGAATCAAGAAGGCTTTTGTAGCATGAAATCTCTTGGGAATTTGGAGATTCTGGAACTAGCTTGCAATGGAAATGGGAAAGCTTTTATAGGAGGAAGGGGAGTTGGGATCCCTATAACTATGGGATTTTCCCTATCATCAAGGAAGCTTCCATGAGAGGTGGCAAACCACTTCCTCTCTATGGAGATCCGTAGCCAAACCTCCCAACTCAAGATAGAAATCAGTCTAGGAATTTGTTAGGATGAAACTTCCGCCTTTTATTTTTTAAAAACACCTCCTAATATGGTTGGGGCGGGTGCGGTTCTATGACAGAGCGCCAGCTGGTGCGCTCTCTTTGGAGGATTTTCCCTCTTGGCGTGAGGGCTGAACTATGGAACCGCGCTAATGGAAAAAGAGTTATTTTGGGGGTTTTTTGCAAGGAGATGTCTTCAGGGCAATGAAAGTTCATCTTCAGAGGGATGCAATGAAAGTATTTTCAAGTCTTGTCTCTGCCCACAGGTCACAGAATGAACCCTCCAATGTGCGAGATGGGGATTGTAGGGGCGGTGAAAAATTGTTGTGTAACAGATGCCCCCTAAAGCATGAGGCCCGAAAGAGAGAGAGACGGGTGAAATGCTTTACGAGAACATGCTAACCGAAAACACTGCCATCGAAAAACCTGCGTAACGAAGTACAAATGATGTCTCAGATACATGATATATATGCGTGGTATGGGCGCAGCCATACATAATAGAGAGAACAATAATCTAGATCCAAGGCATGGACGCAGCCATCCAGTGACGATCGATAAATAGACTCAGGTATGGTCGCAGCCATCCAATTAGTGAGTCATGTAAATAATCATAATAATCCACAATATCGCAGCCTGGATTACAACAGACACAATCCAGGGTCTTGCACTCCATCTCAACCTGAACAAAGTACAAGTTCAAGCATGCGAATATGTGAGCTGAAGTCGAAAATGCAAGAACATCGTCTAATTACCAGCCAATGATGGAAGCTGTTAACAGATGCGAGAGGTACCACCAATAATGACAATGGCCCTCAAGGTAATATAGGCACAATCTACGGCATGTGAATCAATGAAATGACGTCGAACACCCGTAGAATCACTCGATTGGAGGCCGATAATGAAAACCTCATGTCGAATGCGACGAACCTGCCATTGAGGCATGTAGGCTGCAAGGTACCATAAAAGAGTCTCTAGACCATCTTCCTGGATAATGAGCTGAAGTCGACAGGAAGTGACCTTGATCGAAGCTGGGCCATAATGTTTCCCACATCATCGACATGAGACAGAGGAACATAATTTTTTTGTGAATCAGGATCATATGAGAATCAGAGGAAGGTTGATACTTGCAGAGGTCAACTTCTCTTGAACATATAAATGGCACGAAAGTGGACTTGGAAGTATTTGACATCAACGGATCATAGGTCATGGTGACGAGGCAATGAGCAGATGAGAGGACAAAAGGGATTATCCAAACCCATGGAGGCAAAGTGAAGACTGAGATGAGATGTCCCCAACCCGACACAAATGCAGACAGGTGCCATGTTCAAGAGCGACATACTGCCGACACGACAATGATACTGGTTCCATTTTCCCCCACCATTTCTGGCGAGTACCCCAATTATTTTTGATAACAAGCTTGAAGGGGATAACATATGCTTGTAATATAAGTCCGCCCTTCAGGTGAATCCATCCTAGTACATTTAACGAGCCCTAGGAAGGAGCAACTCGAATACCGTCATTTCGACTGAATCCAATGTCATCAGGGTTTAACGAATCTGACAAAGGAAGAACTCGGCATATTTTCATATTTAGAGAGTTTGAAAAGACAGCAGAAAAATAAACTCCAGCGGTCCCTTTTCGTAGATAGTTCCTCAGACCCGAAAAGGTAGAAAACAATATCCGAGAAAACCTCCTAGTCGCGATAGGCTAGGGTATTCCTTTTTCGTAAATAATCCATCCCAACCCGAAAAAGGGGTAAACGTATACTGGGTGAAATCGCGAAGTTGGGAAACACTTTTTGGCGGACGGCTAGAATATGGGAGAAATTTTTAATTTCTCGTCCGAGAAAATAGTCAACTCTATTTCTCGACTGAGAATTTAAAAAACTCTCATCCGAGAGTTTTATTGGGTTTAACCGGAGTTAAAAATCTCTCGGATTAGATTTATGCATTTTCTCGTTTGAGAGTTTTATTGACGGAAACTCTCGGGAATACTTTCGGACGAGAGTTTTAAAAACTCTCGTGAGAGTTTTAAAAACTCTCAGATGAGAGTTTTAAAAACTCTCGTATGAGAGTTTTAAAAACTCTCGTATGAGAGTTTTAAAAACTCTCGTATGAGAGTTTTAAAAACTCTCGTATGAGAGTTTTAAAAACTCTCATCCGAGAGTTTTATTCCTATAATAAAACACAAAAAAATTTAAGTTTTTAGAATTGGTACGTTATATAATTTAAATAGTACTTTATTAAAATTAAAAAATTATATAAAATAATAAAATTATAATTTTATTTTAAATTATTTTATTATTATTAATGATAAAAAATACATGAAGATTTAATTAAATAAAATTTGTTACAATATTTTGTAATATCAATGTTATATAGAAAACTAAAAATATTTTTATATAAAACTAATTGATATATTAATATAAATAAAATAAAATTCTAAAACATAAATCAAAATAAAAACAACTATATATAATTTATATGATATTTTTTTTTTAAATTAATGAATAAATTTAAATTTAAAAAACAATTGACTAAATGCAATGAGGTGATAAAGGAGAGAATGCATAACACCTTAATATCGTTATAAATTCTTGGAAATCTCGAGAAATTTTTGAAGTGAGATGAGCTTCTTGGAATGGGTCACTTTATCTTCCACTTCAGTTTCACACAATTAAATTGAAAGGAAGTCTATTTTCCTAGGTATGGATGTAAGGGAATGAACAATATTATTTGAACATTGAGTGAGATGCCCTTCTTGGAATGGGTCCTCTTTTATTCAACTTTAGTTTCACAAGATTAAATTTAAATGAAGTTTATTTTCCTAGGTATGGATGTAAGGGGATAAAGAATATTATACGAAAAGGAAATGAATGTTAAGTGTGACATTCCAAGTAGAAGTGTATGGGATTGGAGAATTATGTTATTGCAAAAAACTAACCCTTGACCCCTTAAACCCTAATTCCTAACCCCTAAACCCTTAACCCCCTAAACCTTAAACCTCTAAACCCTAAACCCCTAACCCATTTACCCCCACTAAACCTCTAAATCCCTAACCCATTTAACCCCTAAACCCTTAACCCCTACCCCTAACACGTTAACCCCTAACCCATTTAAGAACCTAAACCCTAAAACCCCTAACTCCTAACCCCTAAAATACTTAACTGCTAAACCCCCTAACCCCCTAAACCTATAAACCAATCCTAACCCATTTAACCCCCTAAACCTCAAAACCCCTAACCCCTTAAACCCTAATTCCAAACCCCTAACCAATTCAACACCCTAAACCCATAAAAACCTAACCCATTTAAGTGTTTATTCCATTTAACCCCCAAAACCCTAACCCCTAACTCCTAAAATCCTTCACTGCTAAATCCCCTAAACCTCTAAACCTATAATCCATTTAACCCCCTAAACCCTAAACCTCTAAACCCTTAACCCCTAACCCCTTAAACCCTAATTCCCAACCCCTAACCAATTCAACACCCTAAACCCCGAAAAACCTAACCTATTTAACCTCATTAACCCCTAACTTCTAACCCCTAAAATCCTTAACTGCTAAATCCCCTAACCCCCTAATGTTGGGAAAAATACTGAGAGGGGGGGGTGAATCA
>JAXQQM020059095.1:0-42149 GCA_034641835.2 Pinus albicaulis
ATATTAGCTGGCATGAGACTGATACCCAGATACACAACAGAACCATATAAAGGTGCACCAATTTACGAATCCTTATATGACAATGGCGTTTTAAAAGCACCCTCCTCAAGCAACTAATATAGCAGAAAATATGGAAAGAGTGAACATGGAACAGTATACCATGACTAGGCCTATTTAAAGCGCTTGACTAATTCCAGAAAGGGCACCACTTAAGATGAATCCTTACTACAAACTAGTGAGCCACTCGCATTCTAGAACATGATACAAGAAGATAAATTGCATGAAATGAGATAATGTATTAACACATGAGAGAAATTACATACTGTGAGATACCAAAGACCAGAATCCTCATTACAGTTATAACCCCTCCTCACTGAGACCCTACGGGCTCTGAAGCTTCATACAGAAATATTACAAAAATGTATACAGAAGTCTTCTCGCTGCATAGTTTGCCGATAGAAATCTGGAACCCTTACAATGTCTTCTTTTTGAGCCTTTATAGGGAAGATAGAGAATTCTAGAGGAGGCGGAGGTAGATGAAGCACATTTAATGACTTATTTTCAATCAGATGGCAGAAAACATTCGCGCCCATCTTTGAATGACTAACTATAAACGAATGTACTTTACAAACTGTCTATAGAAATAAATGCTGGGAGATAAAAATCTCCTTATATACAAGACACAAATAATAAAATATATACAGCGTGTTGCCTTCTGCTGAGGGAAAATCTGCTGCCGTAAGAGACCTGTAATATTCTGCAATTTTGTATTGTACTCTCGGCCCTTGATTTTAGATTCGAATCCTGGATCTTTAATGCGGTGCGAATTTCTCTGGAGGGTTCTATTGATCCATATCTCTGTCTTCTTTAATGGTGGTCATCTCTCCCACCTACCCTCAGCTTCCTCTTTAAATTTCGCCAGCAGAATATGTCCTTTGGTATGCTCTTTGATCTCTGCAATGGAGGCGGTAAACTAAAACGCCTTCTTTGTCATTTTAAAACCTGCAAAACCCGCAAAACATTAGGGAAGACAGCCTCGGAGACAGGGAGTATGGAGGGGGGAGATGATAATGACGTCGTGAAAAACAGACAAATAACAGGAATACGCATGGAGGTGGAAGAAAATCGATAGAGGTTCGACAGATAGACGAAATGTGGGTTTTATTTGTGACACAGTCGGGTCGTGAGGATGAAATAACGACAAATATGAATAAAAACATATAAAAAAACACTCATATATATATATATATATATAGCGCGCGGAGGGATATTATGGATGCACGGGACGGAGACACGTGGATGTACGATGGACGGGTGGGGACTGACGTGGCAGCGGAGTCAACGGACGGGGAGACTGGGATCTGGATCATCGGATTATAAACGTAAATCAGCGGCTAGGAATGGACGGGAGCGACACAATGGTGGGCCACAAAGCACGGCGGACACACGTTAACAAGCGGGCAATTTTGGTATGTATCCGCCGTTGGATGGCGATCGGCAGATCGAACGATTCAAACTAATTCCACTGCCCGGCGAGCGTACAGGCTTTAACACGCGGGGAAAAATGGTTTTAGGGCCCGTACAAGAGACGCGTGGCTCCTCTCTAATGGAATCGCTGGTCTATGCCGAATACCGCCGGCCCGGTGGAAGCGGTGCAGGGTAATACCGCCGGTTTCTGGCGTGCGTGGGGCCCTCCGACTGTAACGCTCACCGCTTCGTTGATTTAATTCAATCGGATGGCTGCTGTCCCTCCCGATAACATAAAACAATAAGCCCTCTTCCCTTTATCCTGTGGTTCTTGGGCTCGGGTCGTATGAAAGCAATAAGGAGAGGGGCTAAGGACTTGGGGCTTCGGCCCAATATAATTTAAATGACGGGTCTTCAACCTTTGTGGAGTGAATTTTCGGGCGGAGACATTTATATAAAACGGGAGCGTGGGACTTTAGGCCACGGTGGAGCTTCGTATCAAATTCGAGTGGGGCAATAGGCCAAAATTCATGGGCAGGGGTAAATATGTACAACACCATGGAAGAAGAGATGGAATCCTTAATGCATAACCAGACTTGGAACTTAGTCAGGTTGCCTGCAGGTAAAACTACATTGCAGAATAAATGGGTTTACAAGTTGAAGGAAGAAGATGGAGGAAAACAGAGGTACAAAGCTAGACTTGTGGTGAAGGGGTTTGCAGAGAAGAAAGGTATTGATTTTGATGAAATATTTTCTCCTGTTGTTAAAATGAATTCAATCAGAACTATTTTAAGTCTTGTAGCAGCGGAAGATTTACATCTTGAACAGTTAGATGTAAAGACAACATTTCTCCATGGAGATTTGGAGGAAGAGATATACATGCAACAACCAGAAGGATATGAGGTAAAAAGGAAAGAAAAATTGGTGTGCAGGTTAAAGAAGAGTTTGTATGGCTTAAAACAGGCTCCAAGGCAGTGGTATCTAAAATTTGACAAGTTTATGTCTGAACAAGGTTATACTAGATGTCACTCTGATCATTGTGTTTATCTAAAAAGGCAAAATGATGGCAGCTATATTATATTGTTATTGTATGTAGATGAAATGCTTGTTGCAGGGTCTAACATGCAGGAAATAAATGTGCTCAAAAGAAAATTGGCAAATTCATTTGCAATGAAGGATTTGGGAGCTGCAAAACAAATCCTTGGTATGAGGATAACTAGAGACGGGAAAAATCGCAAATTAACACTGTCTCAGAATGAGTACATAGAAAAGGTGTTGAAAATATTTAATATGCAGAATGCAAAACCAGTTAGTACACCTTTTTCTAGCCATTTCAAACTTAGTAAGGAGATGTGCCCCAAGACCCATGAAGAAATGGAATATATGTCTAAAGTTCCATATGCATCAGCAGTTGGAAGCTTAATGTATGCAATGGTCTGCACAAGGCCTGATATTGCACATGCAGTGGGAATTGTAAGCAGGTACATGAATAATCCAGGAAAAGAACATTGGATGGCGGTAAAATGGATTCTCAGATATTTGAGAGGTACCACAAATCAAGCATTATGCTTTGGTGGTTCAAACATTGCTCTACAGGGATATGTTGATGCAGATATGGCAGGTGACAGAGATAACAGGAGGAGCACTACAGGATATGTATTTACTATAGGTGGAACAACTATCAGTTGGGTTTCAAAAATCCAAAGTGTTGTTGCACTTTCAACAACAGAAGTTGAGTATGTTGCTGCTACAGAGGCTAGTAAAGAAATGATTTGGTTACAAAGGTTTATGGATGAATTGGGTAAGAAGCATGATATGGGCACACTATACAGTGATACCCAAAGTGCTATTCATCTTGCAAAGAACTCGACATTTCATTCCAGGACTAAACACATACATCTCAAGTACCATTTCATACGGTCAGTATTGGAAGATGGAGAGTTGAAGCTGGAAAAGATACACACTAGCCAGAATCCTGCAGATATGCTAACAAAAGTTGTAACCAGGGAGAAACTGAGAACGTGCTCAGTTTCAATTGGTCTTCAAGGATGACGATGAAGATGAGAAACAGCCAGGTCCAAAGAGGAGTCATTTTCCAGCAAATGAAGCAGCGGTGGAGTTGCTACAATCAATCTCCAAGTGGGAGATTGTTGGGTGTGGAGCCTGATTATCTTGTTTACTTTGTATCACAGCATTGGACCCCTGTACCTTAAATGGGGCGCCGCCCGTAAATTAATCGCTACCATGGAGGGTCCAGGGGGGGTGGCAGTGACTTTATGGAGCCCCCCCCTGGCAAGGGGTTTTGGAGGCAGCACCCCCGAAGCTAAAAACAGATGTAAAATTTCCTTGTAAAAGTATAGTAATTTCTAGTCAATCTGGGCCATTCATTAAGCAAATGATCTGATGGTAGAAGTTATGTTTAGTTTCGGGTTTTTTTTCCCTAGAAGGCAACCCCTCGCTTTTATGAGGGTATTGTATTGCGGCTGTGTATTGTATGTGTATTCTCAGAGAGAGAAACAGAGAGGGAGACTGTGAGAGAGAACAGAGGATATTACAACGAGAACAGAGGATATTACAACGGATCTGATGTAGGTTGTGTCTCTTAATTTTGCTGGATAATAGAAAGAAAGGACTGGCTGTTCGGGGTGGACGTAGCCCAAACTGGGTGAACCACGTATATCTGTGTCTCTTTGTTTTTATGTGTTTTGTGTGCTTGTATTTTCCGCATATTTTATGTGTTGCATTGCTCTGTAATATATAATTTTCTAACAGCTACAGGGGAGGCATCGATGTTGTGGTAGTTACCAGTCGGCACTCTCTCCTTTAAAGCCTATTTACAACATGTTCCTAGTTCTCATTCCTAGAAAATAAGGGAAATCCAATTCAAGGAGTCACTTACCTATTCATGGCAGCATGATGAGTTAGAAATTAACACCTTTTTGGAACTCGAAGGGAATACATTATATTTTTGGTCACTTTCATGAAGGGAGCATTAATGAAGGATTTACACCACATTCTCTCCTTATTCCTAGCATGAAAGAGGGTACATCATTTGGAGATTTACATTATTTTTCTAAACTTGAATAATTTCACCCGAGTAGAAAATATGCCTTTGGAGTCCTATTTGTTATTCCTTATATAATCATCTATAATTATGTGGCTGGTCTTTGATACTCATTCAAGACCTTCACAAGTTGCAATAATATTACCTAGGATAACATTTCTCTTAATAAACTCCAGTTTATCAATAAAAATGGTTCATGATACCATATTATTGATTATAAGGCACATTAAAAAGTGTGATAGGCCGACAATTTCTCACAATGTTTATCTTGTTGTCTATCTTGAAACTTGTGTGTAGTTTATCTTGTTGTTCAAGTGAGACACCTTGTATGTGTCTCAAACAATTGATTTGTGTACAATATACTCAAAATTATCCCACGTTTCCTTCAATAGATGTATGAATACTTAGTGGGGAAATTTTCCTCCAATTACCATTATGGCAGAATCATATAGGAACAAACAGTCATATGATGTAAATGCAAAGACAATCCCAAACCTTCCTCTCAAAGAATAACCACGGTTTTGTGGAGGATACAAGGTAGATGATATTGGAAAGCATACAATATTATCAAATCCATGCTTTTATGAAAATAATTTGATGACCAAGAAGCCACAAAAATAATTTTGATGCTAGTTGGCCCCCAACAACTTGGACTAGAGTTGTAACATCTAGATATGAGTCATAGACACATTTAGCAAATTCAGGCATATCTCAAGACATTGTAAGACTAGATAGAGCTTTGTTGTTATAAACAACACTCATGTATCTCATCTAGAATTTTGAAGTGGATTGATGAAAAATGTGTAACAAATATGGATTTTATGTTTCACTTGTTTTAGCCATGACCTTCAAGCTTGTTAGCACATGACAGGGAAGCTCTATCAAGATTGTCAAGAATATTCTCATGTATTGACTGCTCTTTTTTCACTAACTTTATCTCCAACATCGTTGGACAAGGAATTAATGTCCAATGTGCTAGCATTTTCTATTATTACAAAGATGAATGGTCATAGTGGAAGTATTTCTGATTTGAATGAAATTAAAACATAAAATTAAGATAATATAATAATTATATATCATTTGGAGAATTTAACTTGTCATAAGTAAAATTTTCTTTCAATATCTCATGAGTATGCTCAAATATATCTCAATCATTGCAAACTTCTTTGAAAATCGCATATTGGCCAAAATGTTCGATGTGACTAAGGATAAGTATAAATTACAATTCATGGTTCTCTTCTAATGCTAAATGTGATTATTATATGAGGAAACTTATTATAGTAGATATAGGGGATTTGGGTCTGTCATATAAATTCAAATGGATTTATGATTATAACACAAGACTTGATAAGGATCACTAAACACTATCCATCTTGATATAGTCCTTGAAGCCTCCTAAAATATTGTAGTAAGGTTGAAATAGAGACTCGCGCATATTATTTTCACTATGGACATATTTTTGAAAGATTTTGTTGGACTATACTAGTTGTGCAATGTTTTTGTTCATGGTGGAAATCAACATCGATAGGCATAGTAAATGGAACTTGAAGCAATTAGAGCACGACCTCTATGAGATGCAAAGAAATCCTCAGCTAGATCTCTTCAAAAAAGTAGTTGTTTAACATTATTGTTATGATATTAACTTCACTATTGCATAGTTCTTTCTATTATAGTTGAGATCTAAACAACCTTTATGCTTATTTTACCTGCATATTATTGACTCATTTCTGCAACCATTGGAAATATATCCAGTTGGAGAGGGGAAACATCACTATTGATGTCAAAGATAGACAAATTAAAATGAAATACAAAGCAACGAATCTTGATCAACATTCTCATAGCTTAACGGTAGAATAAATAATAGAAGAATCACATAAATGAAGGAGTTAAAAGGTGCAATATGTCTTTGATGAGGTTATGAATGTATGGGGTGTTTTGGCTTGGGATCATTTCTTTTATTACGATATTTTGTCTCCCACTTACGATTTTTTATAGCTATCAAAGTGAACGTGATAATATTGGAAATTAATCTGTGATGAAATTACTCATGAAGCTTTTTAGTGCATTACTACATGTTGTGACAGTGGGATTTCTAACAATGTGGCTAATTGATTGAAGCTTCATGCATTAATCTCATCTGAGACACTTTGAGAACTTCTAGGTTTCGAATGATATTTTAAAATAGGAATAGGAAATCTGATTGTCTGATAATCCTGAATTCGTAGCAACTTGAAATTAGCATTTCAATCATTACCATTAGGGGCTTTCCTATCGTATTTATTTCTATTTTGAGCTATGAGCACCTACATTCTCACCATGGTTTTGGAGTTCCACACTGGCTATGATTAAGGTCTAACATATGCTATTGTTTGAATCATAAAAAATAGAGTCTGTCAAGCATACCTTTTGGGATATTTGGAGTCACATCTACATAATAGTTACCGCTGAATTTTACATTCTATTTGTGAGCAATTTTAATTGAATAAGGGCCACTTCTGGGGACAGATAGGTGATTAAAAAGTGTGGTGGAAAATATGGACAAGATTGACAAGTATCTCATTTCTATGGAAATTTCATGCAACATTCAATGTGGATGCTCTTCATTCATCTGACTCGGATAAGAACAATTACAACAAAGTTGGAAGCCATATTTCATGTAGAGTTAGTAGTTTTCTGCAAGGATTTAGAATCTCTTGAGATCAGGGTTGAGACATATACACTAGCACAATTATTAAGTGTAGGGAGGACCTGTTTGGTAATGTAGGCTTCAGAAATCGTGCTTCTCTCATAAGAATTTTCATCTCCATTTAAAAAACTATAACCTTGCATTTTAGCTCTCCTTTGTTTTAATCCTTGTTACTGTACCTTTCATGATTTTCTGGCTTGAAACTTCTGCCAACGCTTCTACATCCATCTAAATTTAGTATATTTGAAACTTCATATCTTGGAAACGATAATTGTTTCCCTTTTCCTTTGTCATCTTTTCTCTTAAATACGTAGCTTAAGGATCCCCATTCTCCAAGAGTATAGAATTCAAAAGGCTTGTATCACATTACAAAGGAGTAGAAGATATTTCTAAGGTTTTTCCATAAGATTGTTGAGGTAAAATTTCTTCTCTGAGAAATGCTGGAAATCCCCATTTGTGTCTGCATTTCTAGAATGAGAATGTCGTCATCTGTTGTGAGGATTCTTTTTCAAAGGTCCATCTATTTTTTGTCTTGAAAATAGTGTTGAAACAACCACTAGGAAGCCTAAAACAGAAATATTCCACACTCCATAGTGCAACCATTTAATAGTTTGGACTGACATCTATAAGATGGTTAGTAGCATCAAATTTTAAGACTCTTTCATCCTCTTGCAAGGAAATTGTTCCCTGATTGAAATATTTGTTATTCCTAATTGTCTGCTTTGTTATCTTTAGAATTTCATCACTTTTATCATGATTTACATTGTCACGAGACTTTATTTTCTCCAACATGAATTTTAGTGTGGCCTCTCGATATAATCTCACCATATCTGGTTGTTTTTTTTAAGATGTGCAAAAAGGACAATAACTTAAGAAAGGACAACAATTTAGATAGTATTTTCAATATATGTTGAAGTAGCCATCTTCATGCCAGTTTTATTTCCTTCTCTATTGGTAGATGGAATGTGACAACACTACTTGTTAGTGGCAGCTCTTTTGGGTGCTATGCCGACAAGTATTACAATTTTTTGTGATGCTTCATCTTTTGGACATACCAATGGACATAATTGCAATATCTACTCTGATCCATGCAAGAGGTTCACACACATTTCATAATAAGAATCAATGTTGTTTATTTCCCCAGGTTTCCCATTCACTCATCCAATGGGTTTTTGTTTCCCCTAGGTGGCACTATGTTTTCTCCAATGAGATTTGTTTCAAATTTTCAAAAAAAAAATAAATCTGGTCTTGATCAAATAAAGTTGGAGCAATTTGGACATGTAGTAAATCAACATTGGAAAAAAAAGTAGGATCAGTCGCATTGTTCCTATTGTGAAACGTCTTCAAAGGGAATTTTTGTGTGCACTAAGGAAAATTCATCCCCCTGAAGAAGGTTTCTATGCTTATTTGGGATTTGATCGATTTTTTTCTCTAAATACTCTAGGTGTTTGTTTGATTCCCGAAGGTAAGGTTTGGAGAATATGGTTTTGATTGAAATTCCTTAGATAATGTCATAATCAACACTGGACATAAAAAGTTATCACAAGAAACTAATCCAGATGAGAAACCTAAACCCCTCGATCACCCGACTATAGTTTCTTTTTTGGAGCGTAGAAAGGAAGATAGATCAGTCCAATACTATCGTGCAGTGAAAAAACACTCATGTTGGCTAGGATAGGTGAGTAAAAAGGAATAGTTCAGTAAATGGATTAGAGAAAACAACACCCCTTTTTGAAACTATGGGTAAACATTGATGTCAAGGTTGGGTTATTGGGACCCTGCTTACTAATAGAGATTAGTTATTGCAATCTCACTCACTCACCCGTACGAGGATAATCATCTAGGAAGACCATATTACTCACGAGGCCAAAACATGAGGCGTTTAGAAAAAGGTATTATCGAAGTTGCTATAGCGGAAACGAATCAAATTTGTATTGTTAAAATTTGGAAAGATCATGTAAGCAGGAAGGTTACAGCAAAAAATGAAAGTAGGGATGGCAGCAGTTTAAACCAGCATAGATTGAGCAGTAAAAATTCACTTAGTAGAGGGGTTCCTTTTCCCACTCTACTTTATATTCATTTCCAGTCGATCCCTTAGAAAAAGAAAATAAAAATATGTAGAATGAACACCAAAAATAGTAGAACGAACACATGAAATAAAATATAGTAAAATTGCATGAACATAGAAAAATATAAACCTATAAATCCAACTAACTTGTGATTCCAACTACAAAATTGCAGTCTTCAATTGTGAATTTGTTTTTTCCCACCCCTTCAAAAGCCTCCAAGTTCTCTCCAATGTTTTTTTATCCATGATAGAAGCTATAATTATATAGAAAAATTTGCAAGCCCTAAAAATATTTAACCACATCACCAATTTCTCTTGAAATATACCAAACCCCTCCGGCCAACGGCAAACATTTGGCGCCAAAGAGCTAGAACATCCAGTTTTCAAGGAAAATTTAGAACCGGGGTAAACCTCCTCATGTACCTCTTCATCACAATTGAATAATTGGTTTGCATTTAGTGGGGTAAGAACAACATGTTTTCACGTGCAGTGCGGTAAGAATCTTGGTTTTTGTTCTTGGGGCTTCCAGACCCAGTTTCGACTTTCATACAATCAATTTTCACTTTCATAACTAGTTTCAATTTGAATGAAATGGGAATTCAAATTAATATATTCACTATTACAAAACAATTAACATATATTAACATTAATATTTACTACTTTAATTATTAACCAAATATGAAACCTATAAAACCACAATAGATTGTTTTATTTAAAGCTTAATTTCATATAATTATGTAAATTATGCAATAAATGAAATAAATATATTTATTGAATCCACTATTTAAAAATAATTAAAATATAAACATTAATATTTACTACTTTGATTATTAATCAAATACAAAACCAATAATATTGTTTTATTTAAAGCTTAATTTCATATAATCATGCAAATTATATATTAAATGAAATAAATATATTAATTGGTACAATTCTCATAGAAATTGATAAAACTAAATACATTTATCTGTTATTACACGATAAACAATACTTAAATATTTTGAATCACATATTTGTAATCATTAATAAAGGCTTATATAGTATTACAAAATTTTAAAAAAATCATACCTAAACAATTAACAAAAGTTCATAATACCATTAAAAATTAACCAAGGTTCATACACTTTCCGATGGGGGTGAGGTCTGAGCAACACGTGGAAGGCGTCTTGCATGAGTAAATACATGTAGAGTGACGGTGAGCAAGGGTCTTTTCGATCCCTTCACCATAACTCATGTAGCAGGAGAGGTGTTGACTTCACGTTGGAAATTCGTGTGAAAAATAATTGCGCGTTGGAGTTCAGGTGTGGTGAAAGGTTAAGGAGAGGGAAGATGAGGGAGCCTGACATTCGACTCCTCACTCTGGTTTGGTGTTGGTCCTGGCGGTGGCCTCTGGGGAGGAAGTGTAAACATCGTAGGAAGGTTTACAGAGGCAGTGGCTTATGTGTGCTTGTCGTGGGAATTTGTTGGTGCGGTGTGTTCAACCAGTCCCTACTTCTCAGTTTCTTAGCCATTGTCTGCAATTGGGTCGAGGATAAAAAGTTGAAGGGAAGTGAGCTCACTTGTTTCCATTTTTATTGGCTTTCGATGAGCCTGGTTTTTCATGTTAAGAGAGGAAGTTCGAATCTATAGTCGAGGAAACCTCAAGGGTGGTGGCAGAAAACTAATTTCTTTTCCCAATTTCATGGCCTTCGGCGTAGGTGCGAGGGTGTTTGGTGGATTGGTGTGTGGTCTATGTGTGGAGAATTTGGAGGCTAGTCGCTGCCCTAGGGGAAATCACTCTTAGGCATCAACTACTTTATTTTCATTTGTTGTTTAATTGCTTGTGTTGGTTTGGTGGGTGGTGGTATTTGGTTTTCCTGGTGGTGGTGATCTTTATTTGGTAGTGGGAGGTGGCTATGTGCTTCCTCGCAGTGGTGGGTGGTGACATTTGGCTCCTTTGCTAGTGGTGGTTGTTTTCTCTGGTGGGGGTTCTAGTCTTTTGAATCTACAGGTGTTGGGGCTCCTTGACCTTGGCGAATTATGAAGCCCTCGGTGTTGTGTGGCCATTCTCCTTCCCCTATCATCCATGGCCCTGTGGGGGTGGGGGACTTGGAAACAATAATGGCGGCTCCACGTCGGGGTGGAAATACTTTGGGGCATGCATGACTCGCTAGTGTGGGTGCGAGTGGGGGCCATGGAGGAGGTCAACGCGGGGTTAACAGGGGTGGGGGTTTGAGGGTTCAAAAGCATAGTCGTCGGGGTGGACGAGCCTGTGGTGGCAAGGGGAATTGTGGGTTTGATATCTTTGAGGTAAATGAGGGGCATGGTATCCAGCATTGCTGGTTGGAGAACTATCGTGCACTTATCTACAACCTCATGGATAGAGTGGACACAATTGAGAGAGTCTGTCATGAGGAGCATGTAGAGGAGATGGAAACATTGGACTGAATGCATTATTTACAGTGTTAAGTTTGGGAGAGACTGGTAGTGGTTTGGCAAGGCCAAAATCAACTCACTCATGAGAAAGTAGAAAATTTGGAGACTTAGTTAGCGCACTTTGAAGTGCATGTTTAGTGTCACTTCCATCCTCCATCGCCTCCAGGAACATCCTCGGACAACCCCACATCCATCACGTCGGACGACTAGTATGCTATCTGGTGTTCTTTATGTTTTATTTGTGTTTTGGTGCCTCTGGTTCAACAGTTTATGGATAATGTCCTAGCTAGTCTCTCTTTTGTATTTCTTTCATCTAGTGCAAATTTTGGTCAACAAACCTCGTCAGGGTGAGACCACTTGTTTTGCAAGCACCTATATATACTCATTTTTTCCTACATGAATAGAACATTCACTTACGAAAAAATAAAAGTTCATACACCATTAAAAATTTAATTAAGGTTCATAGTTCAATTAATAAAGGTTCATACCTATTTACTAAATAATTCTCTAAATATATATTTAGTATTTATCAAATGTAATATGACAATTTAATACTAGATTTAAATTAACTCACACTTTTAACCTACACAGTGTTATAATGTTTATCTATTTATTAAATGTAAATATTGCGGACCCTCAACACCAGTCTACACCATTTCCAGAAATTAAAACGATGATCAGCTTTGCAGGACAAAATTTACGCCCTTATCTTTGGAGTTTTAAATAAATTTTGTGTAAAAAATATATATAAACTGGACATTAACGAAATACATATCATAATTAATTAATATAAGTGGGGGGATGCAGTATACCTGCAACTGTAATTGCTTGACGCGTCTAAGGCGATCGCCGAAGAGACTCGATACATAATCCAGCGCCCGCATCGAGCAGAAACTTGAAAGAAATCTCAACTATGTTTTGAAAACCGCAGAAATATCCATCGCTAGACTTACAAGAAGATATACGTTGTATAAAAGAGAGGATACAGATTTTATAGGGAAACGTGAAACTACTAGGCGGTTTTTGAAAGAAATCTCAACTATGTTTTGAAAACCGCAGAAATATAGGGAAACAGATTTTATAGGGAAACGTGAAACTACAAGGCGGTTTTAATAGTTGGAATGAACAGTATCTAGTATCCACCAGCCGAAGTTGCATTAAAGTTTACAAGCTAAAATATTCCAAGCAGCTTACAAGCTAAAATATTCGCCAGGTGGAATGGTGGTGTTCCACGCGCAAATAGGGATTACGTTTTTGTCCGAACAGCGAGAGATTAAAGGAATAAAATAGGGATTACGTTTTTGTCCGAACAGCGAGAGACACTCCGGTTCGACAAGATTACACGTCTCTTTTCGAAGATGAAGGATAGTTGGTCATTTTCAGATAAACATACGGCTGAAATAACGACTTCTCCTGACAGTAAAATTTGCGGATATCTCGTGATTTATTTATTTTTTTCTCGCGTTTTCTTCTATTAATTTTGTACAAAATTTGCCATGGATTTTTGAAAAATTACATTTTAAAAACTCATTTAGCTTACCAAAACATTACATCTCCACATTCAACCCCAAAAAACTTAAACTGCTTCTTTCCTTTATGCTTACGCAGGCAGTCACGTTGTTTGAATCAACGGTTAATACAATGTTTTAATTAATTGTTCACTCGCTTCTGCAAGGCTCCTTTCCTTCGATGAATGGAAAATGGAGCCCAGTCGGTCATTACATGACAAAGGATGCAGATGATTACATTGTAAGCTCTGATATGCAGAAGGTTGCTGGAAATAGGATTGAATCTGGAAGGAAATTCCAGGAGGCCCTCTCGGAGGAAATGGCGGAGCGCACCAGAGGAAATGAAAAACAACAGCTGGGAAGGACTAAGGTTAGTAAGTATGGTCTCTGAAGAAATAGTTGTTCTGTCAGTTAGCTTGCTGTAGTTGGGTCTGCCTCCAGGAGCTTCACTCACTTTTTTCGCTCTCGCAATATAAGTTGGGCCTCTGAAGCAACAATTTTTCTGTCATCTAGCTTGGTGTAGTAGGGACAGCCTCCGTGAGCTTGCATTCAATTGCTCGCCCACGTAATTTATATCTGTAGTTGGTTTAGTAAGGGCTATAAGATTGTTCGGGTAGCTTTTTTGGATAGTAATCTGGTTGGCCTAGGCTCATCATAGGCCATCCTCCTCTGTCTGAGCTGGTTATTGTCATGGTTTACATTTCTGCATGCAACTTCTTATGGTCTGGGGTAAAATGGATAGATAACATAATGGTGTCGGAGCATACTGCAGTGCTTATCCAGATTTGTGTTTTGCTTATGACTGCGATCTTAATATTGTTTGCAATTGTTAAAACTCATTTGGTTGCACATAATCCCCATCCTCATGCAAAAAAGAGCTAGATTGACCTCCCATGATTCTGCAAAGGACTCTAACTCTTCCGATTCTCCGAACCAGTCTTGGTTAACTTCCTTATGGCACAAATGGGTGGACTCTTTCATCATATATTTTGGCTTTCAATCATGCTTCTGCTGGTGGCACTATGGTGGTTGTTGTTGCTATTGATGTTGCCATCTCTGAGCTTCACTCCTTCTCTCATGTCATTCTTCTACAATTTCCGTTAGGTATCCGGCCGCCACCCTAGTTTCCGATGAACTTCTGCCTTTTTCGGGAATCATCATTTTCAAATCTACTTACCTCTGTCACTCTCTTTACTTCGTCGAAGGTTATCTGACATCTACATTCCCCACTTGTCATTATGTGCGTCTCGGGATTCTGCCTCAGGATTATTCCTCAGATCAATTCAGATGTTCAGTAGATCTACCGGAACATTCTCGACGCTCTCTCTGGCAAGGTTTCACTCTATCTAGGCTAACACCTTAGTCGGATGGCAACTCCCTTTTATGGAGATTTATTCCATTCTAGCAGTTTCACAGTATAGTCCATATTTGGCCATCTGCATTTGTACGTCTCGTATCATGGAATGGTTGGGGTGGTTATTATCTTGTCACTTTATTGTCAGTACTTCTGAAAGACGATCATGATGGGTGATGTGGTGGACATCCTTGCATCAGACACATCGGCCCAAGAAGCGCTAATCACAACCATGTTGGAAGCGGAACGGGCTCGTACTGTTGACTTGGGGTCTGAGCCATCTTCTTCGACACTGCCATATGGAAGCCCACATGTTTTCACGTGTAAGGGCTCCAAAAGCCACCTTGCCTGTCAAAAGTCGTCTCCTTTGGATGTCGATCTCACAAAAAATGACCGTGGATCCTCTGGAAATAGAGTCTTCAAACCGACAGCTAAAATCAAACGGGTGAAATTTGAATATGATGATCTCTGGGGTAGAGTCACTAGCATGCAAAAAAGGGCCTTAGTTGAGCATTGGCTCTTTTCAGATATGCAGGACAAGGACATGGTTTCCTAGGTTAAAAATTCATGGGGACCTTTGCTGGGATATGCTCCAAAAGTCAGCTTGATGTTGAACTCGTGGTTTTGCATTCACTTCCTGCATGAAGATGTTTGCGTGAAAATCCTTAAGAGAACTTGGGTTCGTGGATGCAGTTTCTTGCAGCTCCACCCATGGTATCTGGGCTCTAACTCGATTATGGAGACCCCGAAGAATAACATGGTCTGGGTCAAATTGCACAGGCTCCCTCTAGAATTCTGGACAATGAAGACGCTGGCGGCCATAGGAAACTCTATTGGTCCTCTTCGGCATATCGAACTTGGATATTGGGAGCAAAAGATAAGAGGATAGCTTTGCTCTTGGTGGAGATCATTTTTTCTAGGGGTTTGCTAGGTAATGTCGACCTCTAGTGGGATCAACGTCGGCATCGTCAGAGGGTTGATTACTGGGGGATACCGTTTCGATATCTCCTATGTCATCATATGGGTCACCTTATGCATAGATGCCCTCAAGGGCGCAGGCATAAGGTCTTCAACAGGGCACAATAGATTCAATACAAATCTGTATCTCAAACCAACCATCAGACGGAACAAAGAAGCCCAGGTAAGCTTTCATCCCCTTCCCCTGATCCCTTACATATTTTATCTATTGCATTAGTGCCTGATCACCCTCCAGTTTCTCCTTCGATGCATGGTAACCATGATGGTCTCCCCTTACCTGACTTGTGTATCTCCCCTCCGGATTTTAGCTTTGTCTCTCTATCCAAGTCCTTGGTGGCAGACCATCGTCTCTCTTTCGATCACTCCTATGAGCCTCGTACCACATCAGGCCCCTCGATTTCCCCTTTGTCTACACCCATGGGTCCGTTATCGGCATCTCCTTCTATGTCACTGCTGGAATGGGCTTATCCCTCGCCCAACCGGGCCCCTGTGGGTGATGATCCTCTTGATTCGCCTAGAAAATCGGTCAGCAATGAAGTTGATTTCCTCCTTTGTAATCCCGACTTAGACATTGCTACGCTTATTATGTATGATTGCCCGCCCCCCTAACCCCTCTTTGTATATTTCTCCTACATCAACTATGAATATCACAGCGAGGAAAAAATCCAAAAACGACAATAGACATTTCAGGGGAAGGGTAAAGTCTAAATATTTGTTTTTGAACAAATTGGATGGGTTTAGGGACATCCCCATCACTTCTTCATATGATCTTCAGGCACTTAGAGCATGCCAGCCCGATCTTCTTTCCAAATGACCTGCATTAGAGGGATGGGCGACCCTTCGAAGCACTGTCGCTTGAGAGGAATTTTCGCTGAGACCCAACCCGACATTGTCTTTTTCCAGGAAACCATGTGCTCTCTATCTAAAGCTATTAACCTTTTTCTTCTTATCAGACCTGGATGGCATGTGGTCGACATTGACCCAATAGGCAAGTTTGGTGGTATGATCACAATGTGGAACCACGCTATGGCCAATATCCATGCGTACAACTTCTTTGGAGGAATCATTCTCTCGGGGTTGATTCAAGGCTACCCTGATGCCTTTCAGCTGATAAATATGTGTGCTCCAAGTCACAACGAATCCTCCTTCTGGTCCCGACTTAACTCATCGGCCATCCTAAGCATTAGTAATCTTATTGTTATGGGGGATCTAAATTATACATTGTCAGCGGGGGAAGTATGGGGTCAGAAGTCCCAACAAGACCCATTGGATGCCCGCATTTCATGGATTTTTTCTTACCACCATCTTCTGGACATATGTCTGGTTCGCCTATCTCCGACTTGGACAAACCATCGTGTTGGATCTGACTTCATTAGTAAAATACTTGATAGGTTTATGGCCCACGGAAGTGTTTGTGAAATGATTGGGAATTTGCGGTCTAGGGTTACCTAAGAATCTTTGTCATACCATATGGCCATTTGTCTCACTTGGCATAAGGAACCACTCAGAAAGGGCATCCCCATTAAGTTCAATAGAATATGGTTACAGGACCCTAATTTTCAGCGGCTGGCTAAAAATTTTTGGAAACAGGAGGAAAGGACTCAGGAACGAAACGTATGGAGATGCCTTTCAAACAAGCTTCGCTTACTGAAGTGAAAAACACGGTCCTGGGAATGTATGAATAAGGCAGAGATGAAATCGGAGCTCAAAATAATTTCAATAAGGGAGGCACAGATATACAAATCAATGGAGGATGATCCCCCGGACACTCAAACTTTCCATACTCTAGAGGTTTTGGAGAGGAGAAAATCCGAAATTTTGAAAGTCGAGGAGGTTACCTGGAAATTAAAAAGTAGAGCAACATGGCTGAAGGAAGGTGATCTAAATACCAAATATTTTCATCAATCTGCAAATGGAAGGAAAAATAGAAATGAAATATGGCACATCGAATCTTCAGATGGCAAAGTGGAGTACTCAACTCAAGAGATTCAAAGGGAGGTTTTTTCATATTTTTATGATTTCTATAAGTCTGTGGATGGGATCGATCACTCAAGCCAAAAATGGGCTTTGGATCACTACGCTCAAATGTTTGACTCACCTGCAAATGAGGATCTGGGACGGGTGGTTACAAAAGAAGAAATTCATGGGGTGCTTAAATCCTTTTCTCATGATAAGAGCCCCAGTCTGGATGGATGGTTGGCAAAGTTCTACATTCACTTTTTGAGTTGATGGGGGATGAAATTCGGGTTGTGGTGGAAATAACAAGGTTTATGGGGTTTATCCCGAGTGATATCAACACCACATTTCTCGTGCTTATTCCTGAATCCACAATTCCAAGGAACTTCAAATATTTTCATCATATTGTTCTTTGCAATGTTATTTACAAAATAACATCGAAAATCATAGCATTACGGATTAAAGGAGTTCTCTCTAGGCATATCTCCTGTGAACACTTTGGTTTTCTGACAGGACGCTCCATCCATGATGCGATAGTGACAGCACAAGAAGTTTTTCATTCAGTCCATACCAGGAAAATGGAGTCCCTCATCATGAAAGTGGACTTATTCAAAGCTTATGATTGCGTGGATTGGTCTTTCATCAAGGTGATCCTTGTAAAGATTGGCATCTCTCTTCCTATGCATCTCTTCTGTTTGATACTCTGTTATCATTAATGGATATCCCTTAGAGTTTTTGTGGCTGGTCATGGTCTGCGTTAGGGGTGTGCTCTATTCTCCCTGATTTTCATTTTAGCAATGGATGGTTTTAGTAATATTTTCAAGGAGGCTCATCGGAGGGGCTCCTTCGAAGGGATATCCTTCTCTCCTTCAATTTTTATTTCTCATTTATTATTTGTGGATGACCTTCTTATCTTTGGCAGAGTTTTAAGAACCCAATGGATCTACCTTCATTATCCCCTTCTTCATTTTGGGGCGGCTTCTGGGCTGCACATTAATGGTGGTAAATCAATCCTCTTATTTTCAAATGGGGATAGAAGGGAGATCAAGTTCATTGTAGATTTATGCGGTGTGCAGCCAAAACATATTTCGAAAGTTTGTCCTCTCTCATCGCCTGCGTCCCTTTCCTATCTCCTTGCCAGCTGCTTTTTTTGATAGGGCTCAGTAGGGGTGTGCCTATGGGTGTGGGGCTTGGATCAAGATTGACAATTTGGAGATATTCCAGATTTTCTGGAATGGTGGAAAAGGTAACAATACCAAGGCAGAGGTATTAGCTCTATGGAGTGTTCTTTGGTTAGTTGATAATCTCCAGTTGTCATCTGTGCACATTTTTGGGATGCCAAGTCAGTTATTGATGGACTCTCATGGAAGTCATGTTTCCATCCAAGTGGACCGTAGAGCTGAATTTTCCGCATAAAATATATGCTCAATAGACTCAAAGATCCACCTATGCAACATATATTCAAGGAAAATAACAAAAGGGTTGATCATCTCTCAAAGCGTGGCTTGGTGGCTCCATTTGACTACATCACTATTTAAAATTTTGATGGGCTTCATCAGATTGATGAATGATCTGTTTCGATCCCTTGATGGAGGGGTACCAGGATCTGTCAGCTTCACAATATTTCTCTCATGGTAGGATGGGTTTGTTTAGTTATCATATGCAGTTTCTGTTGGAGGCTGGCCAGCTTATTCTCAGACAGTCTTCGATACCATCTTTCACTTTTCTTTATCCATATGAGGGTTCCTTTTTAATAAAGTATAGTGCTGCAATTAGATAGGTATCAATTATTTTCTTGTCATTTAGACTAGGTTGTCATTAGTTTTCATATCAGACTTTATAAGTAATGGTTGTTGGTGGCGATGGAAGATGCTTACTACAAATTTTTGAACTATATTCAGATCATGTACCTCTGTTAATCTATTAATATAAGGTGTTTTTTCAAAATGTTGTTGTACACATTCAGTATCAATCAAAAACCCCATGGACCTAGTAATATAGTTTTTATGTTTCAAAATGTTGTTGTGTAGCTTTTTATGTTTTCTATATTATTTTCTCGATCCCCACCTTCAAACTTCATTTTTTTTCTTTTTCTTTTTTTCTTTTTTTTTTTCTTTTTTTTTCTGTGTCCCTTTTTACATTTAGTAATATTATTTTCATTTTTTTTTTTTGTATTATTTCCTTCTACTCACTATTTTACATATTAGGATATTAACTATTATGTGATTTTATAAATATATTTTAAAATATTTCACAATAGAAATTTAAATTACGAATTTATGTCTATATTTTTATTTGAGCTCATGAATATAGACTTGAGCTCATGAATAACCAATTATAATGGTTAACTTAAAAATTAATAAAAAATTGATATCTTATTTTGAAATTGGTAAAGTATTCATAAAAAGTAATTTTAAATAAGAATTTATGTCGTTTAATGAAATGTGTTAAATACATTTTGTTTTGAGATCATTAGTAGCCAATTATAATGGTTAAATTAAAAATTAATAAAATTTTGATATCTTATTTTGAAATTGATAAAGTATTTATAAAAAGTTATAGTTATTGAAAAATATAAAATTATGTTAGGAAAAAGATATCATTTTCTTATTATAATTCTTATTAATTGATACAATATAAGTTAAATTCATAATTTTCATCAAAAATTTATTCTCATTACATAAACAAATTTCTATGCAAAATATAAATATCACTAAACTATTATTTCAAAAATCACTCACAATTAATTACCAATATTACTTGAAATCTCAAAACAATTTTTTTTTTAATCAATATTTTCTATTAATTTTTGAAAAATGATACATATTTAAGAGATTTTCAAAACCATTCCAATGGCCTCAGTCATACCAGAATTATTGGCCAGACGATACAAACAGAAAACAATTGACCAAAATAACACAAAACTACATTTTCTCAAGCAGATTGCCCATCTTTCCCAAGAATTACCAGGAACCCAAACACAACCCACAACCATATTCAATCCATATTTTTGCTTGGAGTCTAGTCCACAAGACCGTTGTCATGTTTCCGATGGAAAAATTCATGGACATGTGATTATGTGTGTTCCATTCTCCCCTCTAGATGTTCTAGATGCTCCTGTAGGCATTTCTATCCATGAAAAAGGGATGTCATTTGGTCCAACATTTTCCACTGGTTGTGTTGGAGATCATTCATGAATGCAATTATCTCATTTTTGTCACCATGACAATCCCTTTCCAATTGATATATTAAAACTATGACCTAATTAAGTTGTGTCTCTAGGGAGGCGAAAGGCAGTGGCAGATCTACACGCCTAGGCAAAATCCCACAAAGTTGCTCAACCGACTCTCCTAAATCATTTGGCTCTCTTTGATTCCCTACACCCTAGCCACAGGGTCTTGCTCCCCGTCTTACCTGTCCACACTAACATTGCATGCTCCCAAGCCTTAACACATTACCTGGAATCTTCCAAAATCTTCCTCCAAAATCACTGTCCATAATGTTCCAAACCCACTGCATGTCGACCAACACCAAGAACACTACAATATTGGGGGGGGGGAGGGGGGAAAGTGGGAAATGAAACTGATGACTAATCAAACACATGCCCGAAACTCCACCCAACGACCAAGCTTCATGTCCCCAACGTCCAATAACGCAACTACATACCATAGAACAAAAGAGAAAGTGACTGAAAGAGTAATTTCCACTATAAATTCTGACCCATTTCCATCAAACACCCCCAGAATGAATTTAGAAAGCCTTCACATGCCCACATTTCAAAAAAAAGGTTCCAAAGGGACCAGGTACCAAGTCTTTCCACATAAACTGTGTATGGTTGGGGAACCTCCATCCATCCCCAACCAAATTCTACTAAACACATTTAAATCATAGATATGGAACTAATGTATAGAAAAATGCAGAGCAAACAAAAATATTACCTCTGTATCAAACAAAAGAAAGCCCTATATCCCTGGCGTGGTCTCTCTGCTTTGAAGCAGGTGTCGAAGTCTCCACCATATTCATGGGATTTCCATGAGCCACACCTCTAACGCTAGTCCCTGGTCGTAAACGTTGAATTCTCCCCTCAGTTTGCTCCACAAATTGTTCCTGCAGCTCATGGAAAAACTACTATACGATATATTTGCATTAGGGATGCCAGGGCTGAAGTTGCGCCGAAAACCACCCTGCTCGAAAACAACATCAATTTCCAATCACAACACTCCTCCCATACCATAGAACCTTACAACAATGACTCCTGGTATTCCTTTGAACTCAATTAACGAAATTTCTTCTGGAGCCTTTTGCCCCAAGGTGCACATACTAAATTCCTTAACATGCTTCATCCCCTCTATGTGTGGGATTAATAAATGACATTTGGCCCTCAATGTTAACAACGTTCATCTCCCCCATCAGGGTAACGTCAAACTAATATTATTAAAAAAAACAATTTGTAGAAATATTTCTACAACATATTTTGTAACTTTTCTATATGAAAAGACTTCTTAAATTTTTTAAAATTTCATTAACCAATTTATATTTAATATTAAAATTAATAATTAAAAATCACATTTTAAACAACAAAATAAATCATGATACCAAACATTTTTTAACCAAATTTATAATTATACAAAACATTAAAAGTGTACTAATAAAAAAAAATTAGAAAAAAAAAAAATTACATAGCAAAAATATTTTCTTTTAACTTTTCAATACTTATTTTTAAGAAGTAAATATCGATAAATTTTCAAATTAATAATCTTTCATTTAATCTAATTTAGAATTCTTATATATATATATATATATATATATATATATATATATATTACCAAAATTATAAATTGATTTTTAAAAAATATATATATTATAGGAAGTATCAAAAATATTTTTATATACCATTCATATTTTGTAGTTAGTATCGAAGATATTTTTATATACCATTCATATTTTATAGTTAGTATCAAAGATATTTTTATATATTATTCATATTTTATAATTAATATCAAATATATTTTTATATACTATTCTATAAGGTCAATGAGTAAAATTTTCAATATCAACTAAATCAATAAATCTATGTTTATCAATTCACCTTTAATATAATTATAAAATTACTATAACAATTATTAAAAAATAAATAACATCTTAAATTGATAAAATGCACGAGTGTATTGTATTATATAATTTAATATGAGATATTTAAAATAAATAAAAGTAGACTGTATCTTTCAGTCTTTCAAACGAATCGTGTATACAAATACATCATTTAATTTATATATAGCTTTCAATATGAAGATTGTACATAAAATATATATAATTTAATTTATACATAGTTTTTAATATGAAACTGAAAACGATTGTATGTATATTGCATCTTTCAGTCGTATTGTATATATAAGTATATGATGTAGTGTGTTTATTTCTTTTTCCATGTTTGTTGAGATTAATTTTAATCTCAATTTTGGAAATATTTTAGAATTGGAATTGGAATGCGAAGGATAAGAGGAAAGTTTTATTTTAAAGTAATTTTGAAATTAATCATTAAGATAAGGATGTTTATGTTTATTTTTATGTTTTTTTCTATTATGTTGGGACGGTGTTACGTTTTTTTTTTCATCGAACATTCTACTTTATTTAGGTGTTTTATTATTTGTGATTCCTTTATTTTGTCGTATTTCTCGATATTAAATTTTCTAACTGTATCTACTATTACTTGTGTTCTATCCCTTACATGTGGTTGGGCAATTTATGGTTCGAGGGGGTTTCATCAAGATAGGATGTTTATACCTACTCATGTTTCAATTTCACAGTTGGTAAATTGCATGATTTTAGTTACAAGCCTGAGCACTATGCAAAACAACTCAATTTGTAGTATGTTTGGATTATATTCGCAAATGTCAATTATTTGAGTAATAAAAGTGCAGTGGCAGTGGACTTACAAGTGCTTAAGTTTCTAAAATTAAAAAATTTGCATTGCACTCCAATTTGAAAAAAAAATTCATTCATTGGATATATTTAATTATTATACTAAGTGGTGATTTTTTTTTTATGGGAAACAAGGTGAGGGTGGGTGTGGGTGTGGAAGCAACCATGGCAACGTTTTTTAAATTTTTTGGTTTTAATCTATCTGGTTTTTTATCGAGTGGTTTAAAAAACTTATTATTGAGTTTGCAATTGATAAAGGTTTTGAAGAGGCCCTTGTATCCATCTACATTAATAGAAGAGTTAGAAACAAAGAGGGAAGAAACCAATTGCACACCAAATTTTATTGATCAAGAAAATGTTACATTTATAAGAATAAATCAGTGACTAGATTCAACAAAAGTGGATTTGATTTATGAAAAATAACTAACCTAGGAACTCACAAAAAACAACCTGTCAAACAGTTGTAGGACAAATGGAAGAATTACATCCAAGTCCCTCCCTTAATGGTTACATGTCAAATAATAAAATCACAAATTACAATAATAATACTGATCTTTGTCTCGCTAGTCTTCATTAGCACTTACACTCACTCTGGAATCTCATAGACCACACTCTTTCTTCACCATAACTTCAAGCTACCACTTGACCCATTTAAAATATAATTACTTATGGACATCATTGATGTACTTGTAGAATTGACAATATTGACATACTCGGCTTAGCAGGGCTTACAAAAGAAAAGTTTTCAAGTAACTTAATCATTCTATGGATATACCTCCATATGTCGAATACTCAGATTTTAGCTATTCGTTAGTTTCTAGGAAGACAATATTGATACTGAATGTATTCAAAAGTCAATCATACAACTTGACCTCTTAAACACACAAACATAATAACTAATGTTCCTAAAATTGGGGCTTCCACCTTATGCCAAGAACCATCAACCCTTCTTCACAAACACACAAAAATAACTTGTAATCATGGCTACTTGTTTATAATAGATTATAGTCATAATTAAATCAACATTGTGTTCACGGGGCTTCCAAAAGAACTCACTTAATTTTTTTTCTCTGTTTATTGAAGTTTTCTTCATTTGATCTTTGCACAATACAACATAAGAAAACTACAACCCACACCACAGAATAAAATTGGATATTGATGTTACATAACATTCTAGAAAATTTAGAGATGCTCGAAAGTGAATTCCTTATCATTATCAAGATCTCCAAAATATTTAGAGATGGCATATGATGTATCCTTAGAGATAGATAAATTAGATGAATCTTTTAGTTTTCCTTTCAAAATATCATTGGCGTGGATTCAACAATTCAGTTATGTATGTCCTTGTCTTCGACAATAGAAACATTTAACCGAACTTGTGTTTTTCTTCTTTTTTCCCTTTGAAAATTGTGCAATTTCAATTTGTGATTTGACTTATATGTATCCCGCTCTCATTCTCTTTTCTTATGCTAAAAGTGTTGCTATCATTTTATCAAGTGATTTAGAGGACAATGGACTTAAAGTAAAAGAAACACTACCATACTTTGAAGATAAATTGTTTAATAATATAGCCTTTGCATCTTCATCATCTACTTTAGAGTCAATTTCAACCAACTACCTTATGAGAGACTTTAGCTCATTTACATGACTAGACATAGATGTGTCATTATGCATTTTAATTTTGAAAAATTGCAATTTTAAAGAAAGCTTTGCATTTACAACTCTTTCACAAAATATCTTACTTAATTGTTCCCATATTTGTGCAGATAATTATTCTAAGTCAATAAGATGCAACTGAGAAATCTAAAAGAGACATTCCAAGGATGGACTTAGATTTGTCTTCTTTTTTCTCACAGTCACTTAATTTCTTGGGATCTGTAGGTTTTGGTTCTATGCCTTTTACTATACCCTATAAATTCCTATGCATCATTTGTAATTGAACCTTCACCTTCCAACTGTGAAAATTCTATCAATTGAAATTTTCCAATGCAATATAATCCATATTTAAAAGAAAAAAGTCTAAAAATGTTGCCTTCTTTTCTTGTTTCATATATTAGATCTGATACATTTATTTAGAGTGCATATATGTTTCTTCTCCCACGCTACTGGAAACAACTTGGATCTAATTTCCACACTGCTGCTAATATCTGTCATGATGTTCGAAGTCTAAAATATGAAAACAAGCCTAAACGAGAAAAAAATGGTGGACAACAATGATTAGTTGCTAATACCACTCCATCTCTCTTTAAATATGTGGTTGTGAATCTCAACAATTGGTAGCTACACTAGTGGATTAACAAAAAAACTAGGAGTGGGAGCCAACCAAGAAGCACACAACCGATGAAGAAAAGCTAAAGAAAGCAGGTGTAAAGCTCTCCAATGCACGCGTAGAAGAAGATATTGTCTCTGTGCAGGTCTTCATTGGCATTGCAGGCTAGAGCGCACCTGCAATTATTCCCCACACCTCTGTCACCTACAAGACAACGCAGAGCACTGCGGATCTGAAAGCTCAGAAGTCTCTGGCTTCACGGCCGCTCAGTTTCACTCTTGCAATCAAACCTGCAGGCTACCAGTTGTGGGTTCAAGGACTGAGATCAAGTCTCTGGAGCCCTGTTAGAGATGCTGCAAGCGCAACATATCAGGGTAACCTCCCTCCTCCCCTAGAGATCCCTAGAAGCATGGAAATTGGGAAAACGAAGGCTCCCAACGGCAACCCGCGCTCATGGGACTGCGACAGGTACTCAAAAAAGCTTTCAAATTGAAGCCATCAGGAATGGGTCCTCAAGCTGGGCTCTGCAATGCCTCTTGATAGCCTGGAACTCCCAGATCCATCCTCTCCCACCTTTCAAATCCAGATCTCGCTCCTCACGGGCAGATCCTTACTAATATGGGTACACTCAACAGAGAGAGTACATAAACTCCAGAAAACCCTAGAGCACAGGCTGGGGATTCCTTCAACCCTTCAACGGATTTTATACAAAGGTAAATAACTTGATGCCTCTTTTCCCCTTTCATTCTATAACATTGAGAGAGATGATACTGTAGTTCTAACCCTTAGTTTAAGAGGGGGGGCTGTGGGGCACTATTCATCCACACTAGCTTTCTCCTACAAGGATGTTGTCCATGCACAACCCAAGAAAGAAGATCAATCCCCTGCTGCCCCCAAGACCTTTCTGGTTGACAAGATGGAGGAAGTTCCCTCCACAGATATTTCCCATCCATAACTGGTAGAGCAGCTTCAAAAAAATGCAGAAACTGCCATCATCTGCAGATTCAATGGACTTTGGCCACGCTCAAAGGATATCTATGACTGGATCTACTCCAACTGTACCCACAACTGCATGGTTATATTCTGCTAAAAGGGCTTGTTCATTGTTTTGTTTTATCACGACAAGGATTACCGAAGAGCGGTATTAGTAGGTCCGTGGTTTTGGGGACTAGCAGGACTATTCCTTACCCCCTGGTTCCCATATTTCAACCCCTCTATGGCAATCATCACCAAGATTCCAGTCTGGGTCAGGCTTCCTAATTTACCTGCTCACTTATGGCACCCGTCAGTTTTCCAAGGAATAGGAAACTCCCTGGGCCGCTACGTGACACCAGATCCCCTTTGGGAGTACCAAGGGCTATACACATATGGCAGAATATGTGTTGAAGTCGACATAATTAGAGGTCTTCCAGATCAAATCAATCTCAAGACTGGTGACTTCCTGTGGACACAGATTCTGGATTATGAGAATACCGCCTTCCGTTGCCGCCACTGTCACCAAACAAGGCACCTTCAGAAATCTTGCTCCAAGTTCCTCGCCCAAAAAAATCAAAGAATCCCGAAGCCAAAACCCAAAAGATGTATAGCTTGTAACTCGCCTCCCGTGGATGGCAATGAACATCTCAAGCTCAAATGAGGAGGAGATTGATGCAGAAATGAAGCAGGCAAGGCAAATGAAAGATTCGTCCTCCAAAGTCCCTAAGGGAACCCCTAGCATAATGACCTCTCAAAAACACATACATGAATCCTCCTCTTCTGAATCAGATAAGGAGCTCCCTCCATTAGTCAACAACAATCTACAAGTAGTTCCATCCTAACTACACAAAGTTGGATGGGTCAAAGTCAACAAAAAGAAAGGAAAAAAATCTCGCACAGAGGTTTCTACCCATGTTGGGTAGAACCTTGGTTCTATCTTCTTTTATTTTCTAGTTACGCTTCATTGTTCTTTTTCTGTTACATGTTCACTCTTCGGGACCGAGGTTGATAATTTATCATTTCGGGTTGGCCCGTTTCTTGCCTCTCTTGATTGTAAACTCTTCTTGTACCATATGATCGCTTAATAGAATTAGTCTTACCAAAAAAAATAAAAACAAACAAACTAGGAGTGACATAATTCAGACAACTATTTGTCTCTCATAGGGGTAGATCAAGATTATGATTACAAGTGCTTAAGTTTCTAAAATTAAAACTTTGCATTGCACTTCAATTTGAAAAAAAAAATCATTCATTCGATATATTTAATTATTATACTAAGTGGTGATTTTTTTTTTTATGGGAAACAAGGTGAGGGTGGGTGTGGGTGTGGAAGCAACCATGGAAACTTTTTTTCAATTTTTTGGTTTTAATTTATCTGGTTTTTTATCGAGTGGTTTAAAAAACTAATTATTGAGTTTGCAATTGATAAAGGTTTTGAAGAGGCCCTTGTATCCATCTACATTAATAGAAGAGTTAGAAACAAAGAGTGAAGAAACCAATTGCACACCAAAATTTTATTGATCAAGCAAATGTTACATTTATAAGAATAAATCACTGACTAGATTCAACAAAAGTGGATTTGATTTATGAAAAATAACTAACCAAGGAACTCACAAAAAACAACCTGTCAAACAGTTGTAGGACAAATGGAAGAATTACTTCCAAGTCCCTCCCTTAATGGTTACATGTCAAATAATAAAATCACAAATTACAATAATAATACTGATCTTTGTCTCACTAGTCTTCATTAGCACTTACACTCACTCTGGAATCTCATAGACCGCACTCTTTCTTCACCATAACTTCAAGCTACCACTTGACCCATTTAAAATATAATTACTTATGGACATCATTGATGTACTTGTAGAATTGACAATATTGACGTACTCGGCTTGGCAGGGCTTATAAAAGAAAAAATTTCAAGTAACATAATCATTCTATGGATATACCTCCATATGGCGAATACTCATATTTCAGCTATTTGTTAGTTTCTAGGAAGACACTATCGATATTGAATGTATTCAAAAGTCAATCATACAACTTGACCTCTTAAACACACAAACATAATAACTAATGTTCCTGAAATTGGGGCTTCCACCTTATGCCAAGAACCATCAACCCTTCTTCACAAACACGCAAAAATAACTTGTAATCATGGCTACTTGCTTATAATAGATTATAGTCATAGTTAAATCAACATTGTGTTCATGGGGCTTCCAAAATAACTCACTTAATTTTTTTTCTCTGTTTATTGAATTGTTCTTCATTTGATCTTTGCACATACAACATAAGAAAACTACAACCCACACCACACAATTAAATTGGATATTGATGTTACATAACATTCTAGAAAATTTTGAGATGCTCGAAAGTGAATTCCATATCACTGTCAAGATCTCCAAAATATTTAGAAATGGCATATGATGTATCTTTAGAGATAGATAAATTAGATGAATCTTTTAGTTTTCCTTTCAAAATATCATTGGCGTGGATTCAACAATTCAGTTATGTATGTCCTTGTCTTCAACAATAGAAACATTTAACCAAACTCGTGTTTTTCTTCTTTTTTCCCTTTGAAAATTGTGCAATTTCAATTTGTGATTTGACTTATATGTCTCTCGCTCTCATTCTCTTTTCTTATGCTAAGAGTGTTGCTATCATTTTATCTAGTGATTTAGAGGACAATTGACTTAAAGTAAAAGAAACACTACCATACTTTGAAGATAAATTGTTTAATAATATAGCCTTTGCATCTTCATCATCTAATTTAGAGTCAATTTCAACCAACTACCTTATGAGAGACTTTAGCTCATTTATATGACTAGACATAGATGTGTCATTATGCATTTTAATTTTGAAAAATTGTAATTTTAAAGAAAGCTTTGCATTTACAACTCTTTCACAAAATATCTTACTTAATTGTTCCCATATTTGTGCAGATAATTATTCTAAGTCAATAAGATGCAACTGAGAATCTAAAAGAGACATTCCAAGGATGGACTTAGATTTGTCTTCTTTTTTCTCACAGTCACTTAATTTCTTGGGGTCTGTAGGTTTTGGTTCTATGCCTTTTACTATACCCCATAAATTCCTATGCATCATTTGTAATCGAACCTTCACCTTCCAACTGTGAAAATTTTGTCCATTGAAATTTTCCAATGCAATATAATCCATATATAAAAGAAACAAGTCTAAAAATGTTACCTTATTTTCTTATTTCATATATTAGATCTGATACATTTATTTAGAGCGCATATATGGTTCTTCTCCCACGCTACTGACAACAACTTGGATCTACTTTCCACACTGCTGCTAATATCTGTCATGATGTTTGAAGGCTAAAAAATGAAAACAAACCTAAACGAGAAAAAAATGGTGGACAACAATGATTAGTTGCTTATACCGCTCGATCTCTCTTTAAATCTGTGGCTGTGAAGCTGAACAATTGGTAGCTACACTAGTGGATTAACAAAAAAAACTAGGAGTGGGAGCCAAGCAAGAAATGCACAGCCAATGGAGAAAAGCTAAAGAAAGCAGGAGCAAAGCTCTCCAATGCATGCGTAGAAGAAGATACTCTCTCTGCGTAGGTCTTCATTGGAATTGCAGGTTGAAGCACACCTGCAATGATTCCCCACACCTCTGTCGCCTACAATACAACGCAGAGCACTGCGTCAGATCTGAAAGCCTAGAAGTCTCTGGCTTCACGGCCGCTTAGTTTCACTCTTGCAATCAAACCTGCAGGCTACCAGTTGTGGGTTCAAGGACTAAGAATAAGTCTCTGGAGACCCGTTAGAGATGCTGAAGGTGCAACATATTAGGGTAACCTCCCTCCTCCCCTAGAGATCCCCAGAAGCATGGAAAATGGGAAAACGAAGGCTCCCAACAGCAGCCCGTGCTCATGGGACTGTGATAGGTACTTAGAAAATCTCACAGATTGCAGCCATCGGGCATGGGTCCTCAAGCTGGGTTCTACAATGCCTCTTGACAGCCTGGATCTCCCAGATCCATCCTCTCCTGCCTTTCAAATCCAGATCTCACTCCTCACTGGCAGATCCTTACTAATATGGGTATGCTCAATGGAGAGAGTACATAAACTCCTGCAAGCCCTGGAGCAAAGGCTGGGGATTCCCTTAGCCCTTCAATAGATTTTATATGAAGGTAAATAACTTGATGCCTCTTTTCCCCTTTCATTCTCTAACATTGAGAGAGACTCTACTGTAGTTCTAACCCTTCATTTAAGAGGGGGGGCTGTGGGGCACTCTTCATCCACACCAGCTTTCTCCTACAAGGATGTTGTCCATGCAAAAACCAAGAAATAAGATCAATCCCCTACTGCCCCCAAGCCCTTTCTGGTTGACAAGATGGAGGAAGTTCCCTCCACAGATATTTCCCATCCATAACTGGTAGAGCAGCTTCAAAAATATGCAGAAACTGCCATCATCTGTAGATTCAAAGGACTTTGGACGCGCTCAAAGGATCTCTATGACTGGATCTACCTTAACTGTACCCACAATTGCACGGTTGTCTTCTTCTCAAAGGACTTGTTCATTGTTGTGTTTGATCACGACAAGGATTACTGGAGAGCGGTATTAGTAGGTCCATGGTTTTGGGGACTAGCAGGACTATTCCTTACCCCCTGGTTCCCATATTTCGACCCCTCTACAACAATCGTCACCAAGATTCCATTCTGGGTCAGGCTTCCTAATTTACCTGCTCACTTATGGCACCCATCAGTTTTCCAAGGAATAGGAAACTCCCTGTGCCACTACGTGACAACAGATCCCCTTCGGGAGTACCAAGGGATATACACATATGGCATAATATGTGTTGAAGTCGACATAAGTAAAGGTATTCTAGATCAAATCAATCTCAATATTGGTGATTTCCTATGGACACACATGCTGGATTATGAGAACACTGCCTTCCGTTGCCGCCACTGTCACCAAACAGGGCATCTTCAGAACTCTTGCTCCAAGTTCCTCGCCCAAAAAAATCAAAGCATCCCCAAGCCAAAACCCAAAATATGTACAGCTTGTAACTCACCTCCCGTGGATTACGATGAACACCTCGATCTCAGATGAGGAGGATATTGACGCAGAAATGAAGCAGGCAAGGCAAACGAAAGTTTCATCCTCCAAAGTCCCTGAGGGAACCCTTGGCATAATGACCTCTCAGAGACACATACATGAATCCTCCTCTTCTGACTCAGATAAGGAGCCCCCTCCATCAGTCAAAAACAATCTACAAGTAGTTCCATCCTAACTACACAAAGTTGGATCTGTCAAAGTCAATAAAAAGAAAGGAAAAAAATCTCGCATGAAGGTTTATGCCCATGTTGGGTAGAACCCTGCTTCTATCTTCTTTTATTTTCTAGTTACGCTTCATTGTTCTTTGTCTATTACGTGTTTAATCTTAGGGACCAAGGTTGATAATTATCATTTCTGGTTGGCCCGTTTCTTGCCTCTCTTGATTGTAAACTCTTCTTGTACCATATGATTGCTTAATAGAATTAGTCTTACTTACCAAAAAAAAAAAAAAAACAAACTAGGAGTGACATAATTCAGACAACAATTTTTCTCTCATAGGCACAGATCAAGATTATGATTCCTTCATGTGGGATGATAAGCACTGGAACCTCTCTCCAACAACCCAACAATGCTCAAATTACTAACAACACGCCACCCAACCCTTTATCGAGCGTAAAAAATAAATAGACAGTGACGTCCTCTTCACTTACAAATAGATCTATTTTCCTCATGCAACGTTAGAATAATGTGGAGATATGTAGCCCCGAACAACGATAGTTTCCATTATCATAACCTTTGTTGGCAACAAATTTTCCATTGTCATTTCCAAATCTAACGTCCTAGTGAGAGCCAACTTCATATCCATTTACATTGCTAGTACCAGTGACATGGATGCCACGTTTGTAACCTGAATAGTAGGAACAACACATAGGTTGGGGATGCTTCTTGCTGGAAAGAGGGAAATATACAACAACAATGGACAAAAGCGAGAAAAAATGTAAACAATCAAACTTGACTGGATTTCTACAAGCTCAAATTTACTCCTTCGCGGGTTACAAGCAAATACAAGCACCAACACAATTTTATGGATGAAATTCACAAAATGGCCTCAAGAACCACATATATCTCAGCTGACTTGCTCTGATACCAAGTTAGAAACAGAGAGAGTAGAGAGTGATTTCAGACCAAACACAAATCGTACACCACATTTTATTGATCAAGAAAAAGTTGCATTTATAGGAATGATCACCGACTAGATCCATCAAAAGTGGATTTGATTTAATAAAAATAACTAACCTAAAACTCACAACAAATAACCAGTCACATAGTTGTAAGGCACATGGAAGAATTACTTCCAAGTAATCATTATTTTAATTATAATATATTAAGTTTGATTGAATATGTGGATTATGTTGACGAGCGAAGTTTAGATGCTTCATTGAAAATTCCCTTGACACTCATAGGGTGGGTGAGATAATGGGACAATGTCTAGCGCTTTAATGTCCTATGTGTACAAAATACTAATGTGCTAAAACAAATGAAAATGAATATGTACAACAAACACATAAAATTAAACCATAAATTTGTACAATAGGCACACTATGCAACTAACCAAATTGTAGAACAATAAAAAAACTGATAAAATAAATTTAGCAGATTTATAATTGCATTTCATTGGCCACAAGACCATGTGAATACAAAAACTAGCACAATTAAATTCACAACTTTAACAACATATGCCATTAATTATTCACATAAGGTTTATATAATAAAACATAAATATTTAGAGATGTATGCCGAATAAAAAGGACTGTGAAATGATTATTTTTTTATTATAAAAAATATGAGAGGAAAACATACTATTATGGAAAATTTATGCGAAAATATTGAATATAATCTATCCTATATGCCTAAGATGTTATAGAATCATAGATAGGCATTTGAGTGCCAAAAAAAGTAAGGCATTATGGTTGGGAAGGCTTAAAACTCTATGATAAGATTGAGTCATCAAATAATTCTGCAAAAGGTGCACCAATTAGAAATGATATATATCACACCTTCTAACAAAAAAAATAATGCAGCAAAAATAGAGCAACTTGAACAAATCAATCTACAAATGATGTGCTTACTTCCTTCTTGTCACTCTTCGAATTATTCTACTATCAACCAAAACAAGTAAGCCCTGGTACTCCAAAAAATAATTTATCAGGAGAAATGACAACTATTAAAATTTAAGCATACCTCTCCTCACTCTTATTTTCTATCACTTCTTTTGTACCCTCTGGGTTATTTTATACCCTCCTTGGAAAGTTGGAGAAGGTAATTGTTTCAGAACTATTTTTTTTATCAAGTTAAATATTTTTCTTTTTTTAAATTCAAGAGAGGGTTATTTAGAAGTACTATTTTAATTTAATTTTAGTTAGTATGTGGGGTCCTCGACTATGTCTTCCGTTATCAAATGTTCTTTTAGGACCTTGTGACTCCTAGGAAAATAAATAATATACAAATAAGACATCATAAAATAATATCATCATCAAGTATGCCATAAAACCATGCATGTAGAATATCATCCATCATCACATAAACAACCATATAGAGTAACCCATGTGCCTTCGATAAGTAGCAATGTTATAAAAAATATAACATCGTCAAAATAATATGTTGTCCCAAAAATATAATATGTACTAAAATATGAAATATGTCCAAATAAAATTTTGAGCAAAATCACAATTATAAAATAGACTTAAACAACTTATCTCAACCGAGGAGTTTTTCTAGGACTAGCCATGTGCCTTTTCTCTTCATTATTTCCTTCTCCTTGCACCTCTTCAGTTTCCCCAAGAACCTTTGCTAAAGGAAATCATTGTGTTGTAGCCAAAATAAATCCGTTATGAAACCATTTATCGCATAGCATAATCATACAATCAACAAAGTAAAAGTCTTGTCAGATATCATGTTTTGCATAAATGCTAGGGTGCTTTGTAAACACACACATGAAAAACAAATAATGCAAGGAAAGGGATTTTTTATACATACAATAAGAAATGAAGTTGTATATCACTATAATATGTAGACATGGGTTATGACACAGTAATATTTGTAGCTAAAAGGCATGTGTTTTTTTTTCCAAAGAAAAAATCGTAATTTGATTCAATCTGTGAACTGGGATAAAATTAAATTTTATAGATACCTAGGGAATTCAATCAGAATAGCAAAATCGGCTAAAAATATGAGCTCAAAGGTCCCAATTGATTTTTTTTCCACTAAATAGAGCTCCATGAAACAACTAATAAAAAATTACATTTTCGGCGCAAGTGTAAAGACACTTAACTGCCCTTTTCTTCCTTTCTTTTTCTCTACTTTTCACTAGACCCCATTATAGGGAGTGGCATTTACAATACCAATTGATCTTATTCCATAGTTACCATTTGATTCCCCCCCCCTTTGAAGAGCCTTCTTTGTTTGAGACCAAACTCTCTGATACACGAGGTCTTTTGATGCCACCCATTTATTTTTTAAAGGGAGGCACTTCACTTTGTTGTACTGGAACTATAGTTGTAGCTGCAACTAAAAGGAATAAATTTTCATAAACATGCAATTTTTTTAGAAAACATTCTCCATTATTTGAATGTACAGAAAATTACTAAAACTGTAACGTCATCTCGAGTAAGTTTTGACTCTTTTTTATTCATTATTGTCATGATCCTTGAATGAAGTAAGGTGATTGTCAAAAGTTTGGATTGAACTATCTATTATTTGAATGCCTCATACTTAATAAACATGTAGAGAGTATGGGTCTACAAATACATTAGAACAATGATAGGGATACATCAGTCGATGGTTGTGTAAACATAAAAGAAGAATGTGCCCCTATTTCAATCATTAAGATATACCAAAGGACCTTTCAGTATTTATGAGTAGAATGAATTATGTAATTATGTAGGGTTCTTTGCATGTGAGGAAACATGTATAGTATATTTTTCAAAAATCGCTTTGATGGATGCTTTGGAGGATACTCATACATTCATTGTAATACATATTAATCATGTGTCTCATATTTTCCAATAAAACCCTTTTCATATGAGTTAGGGGGACACCATGTTGGTGCGAGGTGAAATATGAAATTACGGAAGAAGGAGAAATTAAATCAATGTATTAGGGAATACCTACTGAGTCATGTTTAAAACCCCAATATGAGATATGGATGCATTACTTCAACATTACTTGGAACGTGAATAGGGGAAAGTGGCTATCAATGAATGGCTAAAGATATGGCCTTCGAAACATTGTAGTGTGGGGGTTATATGATAAAAACAAGACACGTATAAAGACAATATTGCATTTTACCAACATATGATTTCCTAAGAAAAATGCTTGTGGACACTTGGTGCTAGTGAAGTGTAATGTGGAGTAAAATATTTCTTCAGATGAGTTGGAAATGTGAAAATAACATACAATGCTGCAATGGGGTGTAATAAAATTTAATCAAGAACCCAATGAATTGATAAACAAAGTATGGTGTGAAACTCAACACAATTTTTTACCATGCAAGAATTAACTTTCATCAAGATTTGACTCTCTTTTCTGGCTATGCAAAGGTGTTTTTGTTGGCGCCTAGAGTAATAACATTGAATGTCACTACACAACTTTATTTTTTCATTTCATAATCATTTTTGGGAGAGGAAACATACCTAGGTGGTCCAATAAATACTCGGAGCATATACAATATGGTAGAGAAATGGAATGCTCGAATAAGGGAGTATGCATTCAATTAAACATAACAAAATTTTAAAAATGTTGTATAATAACATGTAAGAGGGTATTTTATTCAAACTTCTGTGACTATACTGAGTGAGTGCTATTCATTTACTAAATACCTTATACTAAAATGAAACACTTTTTGTTTTGCATGCATAAATAATGAAACAGAGGGAAACACTAGCAAGGGAATATACAATTGAGACATGATTAACCCACAAAAGGCACACTAAATAGAACGAAACAAACATTAAAATTGCTAAAATAAGCAATGTATACATAATCTACTAAGTTGAAACATTTTACATACCTATAACCAATTGTTTTATGTTGCCATAGGAACCCTAGAACGATTATAGACAAATTTTCTAGTTTTTTACATGTCGAGCTAGGGCTTTAACTAGGTTTCATAGCTCAAATGCATCATAAGGAACTGAAACAATGGCGATCAAGACAATGGTAAGTTGGAAACTTGCTCTCCAACTACCAATACTTTGTTTAGGGCCCTAAAGTGCCTATCTGGATCCAATACATTATGCATGCTCCATGTCAATAAACACTACCATATTCACCAAATTCCATGCAATATATTGCTTGTAAACTATGTGTTATTTGCAAAGCTTGAGGGAGTAAATCATGCAACATAACCATGAAATATACCTTTTTAAAAATCACAACAAACACAATTTTTTAACCACATGCAATCATCTTATTGATACCACATTCCTTATGTTACAACAAAAGTAACCTTTGATATGCTTGTGGGTAGGTCATAAAAAACATAAAGTGGTGTAATACATATTTCCAAATACCTTATCACACCATACGTTGAGAAACATGTGTTGGATTGTTTGTGCTTGAACTATGTTATGTTTGTGAAGGGTGTCATATCTTGCTTAGAGCATCAATACATCACAAACATTATATAAGTATTGTGCATTGCCCAAATGTTAAACTCAAAAAACCATTAAAACAAAAACATTTGCACTTTCAACCTCATAGTATCCACTATTTTTCATTCTTTTAGCCTATCATCAATCACCACTTTGTTCATAAGGTTTTTTTCTCTTAAAGGCAATTGGTCTTTCTTTGCTCATTATTTTTGGCACATAATAACCTCAACAAAAGAGGTTGATCATGCAATATTTATAATGCCTCTACACTAAAAAACTTATCTTATCAACTTCGTGAGTGGTGGTGAAAGATACATTGTTATGGATGACTTATCATGTTGAACTATTATTTTCATGTAGTGATTCTATAAGGACATATATATCAAAATGATGAGAAATTATTCAAATGCTTCACCACATCAAAATACACATGCAATTATTTATCACATATGTTACTCATAACACCATATACTTGTATGAAAACATAAAATCATGGAGTGATGTCATATAATTAAATTATGTCAACTCCTTATTGCTCTAGGGGAGGATCCTACCCACTGCCCCACCCGACAACTCCCTGCTAATGCAACATAACTACCACCAATTGCTAGAAGTTCAGGCACTAGGGCTATGAAACCTAGGAATATCACCACCCTGTCTAGGGATACCAAAGCACCACCCTATCCAACTTGACACAACTCTCCAACAATGACCTTATCACACAAAAGCAGCAAACCCGAGCCTCGAAATGACGAATGGCATGAGAGGCACTCCTCCCTGAAAAAAGGAATGGGCCTAGGATACCTGAGAGAAACAAAAGTTTCCACTCAGAAAACAATTGAATCAGAATTTCGTCCCTATGATAACCCAAATATCCTCCCCAACAATCCCCCTTACTGCCCAAATTATATCCCAACAAACATTAAATGACTTCCTCACTGAGGGATTTAAGAACAAAAGAGTCCTGACCTCTCTTGATAAAAACCAAATACCCTCATCTCCCCTATTCACACCAGATATCCTTATACAATCTTCCGGTCTAGACTCACCACCAGAAGACCAAGGGGTTTATAACCAATACCCAATTCTACTAAATTTCCAGACGTTAAGAACATACACTAAAATCACAATTGAAGGTTGGAGTGATAGAATAACTTGAGCATCGAATTTGATCATTTCATAAATGAACCCACCAACACTATACCTTGGTCGTGGAGGCCGCCACTCACATCCCAAGCCAAATTCGAATGCCTTACTACCAGACGAAACCAACCCTCATTTCCTGAGCGACCCAGGGTCCTAGATAATGGTTTCGTCTTCTATTGCATGCAAAAATGCTCTGTAGAGCTACACTGCATACGTAGTCGGTTTCCTCCACCCATTTAGACCCCAGCTTGGCCCTCCAAAGAGGCCTCCCAAAATAACCAATAAGGTAATGCCATCCAGACACCATGATTTCATCTCTGGAGTGATACTTTTGCTCACAATAACTAATGCCAGGGAATAATAATCCAAACTATTTCCATATACTTCCTTTGCCGGCTATCAGGCCCGTCATACTTGGCACTTAACACCTTCATCACTTCCGCATGTGAGGGTGGATATTTCCTTGAATCGACTCATTTTCCAAATCCATCACCATCACCCCCAACGGGGAAAACAAATTTAATGTTAAATTTTATTTATATATATATATATATATATAGTTCAAAAATGCTCTCATTAGATTTTCAACAAAATAAAACTTACAAAGATCATCTCAACAACCCCGAGTGTCTCATTTCGACCATACTTTTTGAGCTAGGGGGCTAGAAAAAACCATAAAAGACAACTTACATACTTTATTTCCAGAAGGATTTCTTGCCTTAGCATAGCTAGAAAAAACAAAAGAGAATCCATATATGATAGTTTCATATAAAGGGGAATTTTCCACCCTCACCTCCAAGCTACAATGGTGGTCATTCATGCGATGATGATGGCACCAGAGGCTGTCCAGCTACTCCAAAATTTCATTCTAGATATACTAGATGTCATTGAAGTAGGCCATAATATCATTTTTGTCTTCATACATGTTGTCCCTGAGGATATCCATATTGATTTGAATGTGTTGAAGCTACTCAACAAGAGATTCCATGGTGACCAAAGAAACCACATGACCATGCGAACGAGCTGGAGAAAGGGTCTCGATATCCTCAGATTCCCAACTGCCCGAGTTAGCTGAAGACACACTAAGGCCCGACTTGAGATGCATTTCCTAAACTTGCTGCCCACCCCCATGATGAGGGTGCATGGAAACGGGCACTGAACCAACCAAATCAACCAAATAACCGAGATAAGTCCTCGAAGGAACAACAATAGAATACTAGTGAAAACCACCACAATTGCAATAAATATTAAACCACCTCGAGCGAGGGAACTGCACCGACTCACACGACGCTCGTCTACCAGAGCAAGACCAATAATTTGCTGACCAAACCGGACAACTGAGTAGAAAAATCCAAGAATACCACCCTAAACTCCCTCCACCACAAGCAAACCAAAAAAAATTAATAAGGAGAAACACCCAAAATTCTCACAAGTCACCCCAAAGCCATCCTCACACCCATCGACGCCCAGGAGAAACTACAACAAGCCTACAACCTTGCATCTACCCAACAATAGGTAGACAAAATTCGAGTCATGCAACCAAGCAAAAAAACTAAAAAACCCACAATGCTTACCCCTCTCAGAGATGTGAAGGTTCGAGGAGAGGATTTTACTAAGTGCAAGCCAGTGCCGAGCCAATACTTTGAGCCAACCCATCTTCGCACCTGTTCGTGTTCCCAGGTCCCTAGGACAAAGCAATTGATCTACTCACAACCGCACCTCCACAAAGCCTCTCATCCAAGGCCGAAACCCCGGGGAACCACCACAGTTGAAAACCCACACTCCTTGCTTAGCAAAATTCATCACCCGAAGTTTTGCAATGGGTTGCCTGTCAAGAATGTATACAAATTTAACTGCGGATATGGTTGGATCTTCCCTCGTGTTGGCATACTAATTACCTAGATTACATATGGTGTAAACTTTAATGAGCACGTGGAGATGGAGCATGGCCCAAGGCCCGCTCGAAAGACACATGTACCATCGATTGGCCACCCCCATTGGGAGTAATGTTAAATTAAATTGAATGTATCTAAAAATTTGTATATTTTAAAATTATTTTTATAATATAAATATTTTTATTAAATTTCAGGTATATATTTAAAATTATTTTTAGAATATAAATTTTTTATTAAATAAAACTTGGAATTATTTTTATTAAAGGAAATTTCATTTTAATAGAAAATTTATTTTGAAATATATATTTTGGAGTTTTTGGTTGGAATGGACAAAAAAAAATTTAGTTAAATTTTGATCTTTTGTTGTTGAAAATGTGTTTTTGATTGTATATATGGATTGGACTACTTAGGTTGTGGAGATTTTACAACTCAAACTTGTGATTCCAACAAAAGTTTTAAATATTATAAATTTTGGAGTTTTTTTTTTAGAAATAGAGAGAGACAATCCTTGATTAAATTTTAATTTTTTATTATTTAAAATGGGTTTTTGATTGCATAGATGATTCAACACCCGAAAAACTGGTAACACTCTAATTGTGGCGAATTTGTAACTTAAAAAGTGCGATTCTAATCAATCCACAAATTGTACGAAAACAAATACCAAAAAAACTCTAAAACATGTACTCCTATATAAATATGGTAAACAATATATATACAACTATCATTCAATTAATGGGCCAGAACCATATATTCCACTCGTTTGATAATGTATTTGGTTAAATCTGAGGAGTGGCATATACTGCCCCACCCATTAATGAACTAATAACTCCATGTACGTGTAACAACGTATGTTGTTCACCTATAAATAAGATTATTATTATTCTTTTAAATAACGTTCAGGTTAAAGATAATTTATTTCTACAAAGAGGTAATTATAAGAGGAGTGGTATTTATTCCCCAATCGGGGTGCCAAGTGTGCCGAGGGAGGTGTTAGGTGGCAGGAAGCCACGCGGGCCACACGTTGTAATGGATTTGACACATGTTGGAAGTAGTGGGCGGCTCGACCGACGCTAAATAAAGACGACACTTAATGCGAGCGAAAGACAACAAGGAATGTCAAGAATTTTTTGGGAAATATGCGAGAGTTGGAGGAAGAAAAGGCCAGGTAGAAGGTTGGTTTTAGTTACCATGCTTACAAATGTGGAGCATCAAGTGAAGGAAATTGGACAGAGGATAGCGTTCGCAGCCATTGCACATCGATTCCTCGAGTCCTCCTAGCATCTTTCACCCTCAAGTATTTACACACCAGGGGAGAACCCTGGTATGGATTTGGGTGAACGTACAACTGTTGGGAGACCAGCATCAAACAAAAATGGTGAAAGCGTAGGCAAGAAAGGGACCTGTTGGAAAAAGAGAAGGCTAAGGACAAAGGAAAGGAAAAAGTGGGGCCCAGTATAAGGGGAAAAAAACCTCAAAAGGAAATTATGCAGAACCTATTCCATTACTATGCAGTGGGGACACCTAGTTAGGTAAAATCCTTGATTTCTGGATGGGAGCATGACCTTAAAACTAAAGTGGAGGAAGATATCCCTGATGAAGAAATGGATCATACGATGACTAATCCTGGAAATACTAGAGGAAGAGTGTCCTTGTTTAAGGAGTCTATTCATCTTTATTGGACGATGAAGTGTTTAATGGCAAAGGCCATTGTAGTTGTTCAAGATTTAGGAGGAGACCCGAAGGAAACCTCCATATTAGCATAAATGCA
>JAXQQM020088221.1:0-32888 GCA_034641835.2 Pinus albicaulis
ATTATGGAAATGTATAAATAGAAATGAAACAACTACAAAGTATGAACATATGATGGATTATGATACAATGACTTTTAAAAGAAATGAAATGAGAAATGTACACTAATACACAAAACCTTAGCTGAGCAGGGGCCCTCTACACAGCCTTGGTAACGATCCTCAAACACGAATTAAGTTGAAAAACAGAGTCTTTTCACATTAAAAAGCAGTTCATTACAGAATGGTAGTGTTACGGCTCAAGGGCAGCGTAATCACTACAAAGCAGACTAACAGATAACAGAGTACATTCACGAACATCAGCTATCAACTAACAACTAACTTTATGTGCGTATGCAAACGCTCTATATATAACAACAAACTGTAACTGTTTCCTAAAGTTCATGATGGCAGAGAGCACGTAGACCACTACGTCCACGGATATAGGAGTATGGCCGTGTTGGAAAGTGAATCTACGGAAGGTGGATGCTTGAATTCGACTCCAGAGCTCTGCACAGATGTCGATTTAACCTCCGCAGGCTTAGAAACGGACGTATGGATGTTTATGTGCCACGAAACAGAGTCCGGCCGACATGAAACTCCATGGTTGACTTCCATGTGGACGCTTTTGACCGCGGCTTCTTTGGACGAGTTTGCTTGAACCAATAGGACACGAACCATGTCCACGTCATTCCTAGCCTGCCCATGTGGCTCGTTTCCCTTGTAGACACCTGTAGCATATAATTCCACAAAATAGCTGCGGAAAGTTGCAGCAGCTGCGGAAAGTGGCAAGATTCCGCAGCTGAATGAACAAAATCTAGATCAAATAGAAAACACAAAACTATAATTAAAAACCATGTTAGATACCCTTTTGCACATGATATTGACAATTTGGGAGGTTTAGGTGAGTGAAAAAGGTATGGAAAAGTGTATGGAAAAGATGCAAATTCAGGACTCAACAACAATGTTTTTTTTTTTTTTTTTTCAAAATTCATTTGTTTATTCATTTATTTATTAAAATTTAATATTTTTGTTTTTAAATTTAATTTGTTATTTTAATATTAACTTCTTCATTTTTTAATTCAATAAAATCTGATATATATACATATTTTAGCTGTAGTCTAACTAGCCGGAGGAATCGCCCTGAAAATCATGAAAATTCCGGTAAGATTTTCAGAAAATCCGGCAGGAATTTTTCTATATCCATGTTATAACTATCAAAGTTCAATATTTTGGGTGTCCTACAGGTTTTTGATGGTGCTGAATCCATTTCCAATGTCAAAATCAGGATTCAAACACTGTTTCTGCAAGATTTTTTTAAATTTTTTTGGCCCGGATTCTGGCCAATTTTGACCGTCCGGGCCATTCCTCCGACTCGTTAGACGACGCCCATATTTTAATTTAAGTTCATATATATATATTTTATTTTTTATAATTTAAATTTAATTTATTTTTTATAGTTTATTTGTTTTTATAATATATATTGTTTAAAATTTAATATTTTCGTTGTATTTTATTTTTATTTTTTATTTTTAATTAATTTTTCATTTTTTTACTTTTAATTTAAATAATGTTTTTTTTTTTTAAAATTTAAAATTTTAAAATTTATTAAAATTTAATATATTTCCTTAAATTTAATTTTTTTTATTTTTTTATTTTTTTTAAATTTAATAAGCATTTTCTTTTTCTTTTTTAAATTTAATTTCTATATTTTATTTTTTATAATTTCCTTCTTTTTTTAACTTCTTTTTTTTTTTTTTTTAATCTAATATTTTTATTTTTTAATTTCTATATTTTTCAAATTTTAATCTTTTTTTTTTTTTAATTTTTTTTTTCCTTAAATTTTAGGTTTTTTTTAATGTTTGAATTAAAATTTTTATTTTGTTTTTATTTTTATTTTTTTTAATCTTCATATATTTATAAATTTTAAGTTTTTAAATGCTTTTATTTTAAATAAAAAAAATTTCCTTAAATTTTAGGTTTTTTTTAATGTTTGAATTTTAAAAATTAAAAAATGTTATTTCTATTTTTAAAAATGCCAAAAGTATGACACAATTTTTTTTTTTGTTATTCCAGCATCAACTTGTTTTGTTTTGAGGGTGTTTTTTCAATCCTTTTTTCAAGAAACAATTTTGTTTTTAGCATAATTTTATAAAATGTTGAAATTTGACCTTAAAAAAAAAAACGAAGTGCGTTCTGGAAGACACACTTTTGTTTTTGGGGTGTTTTTTCATGTTTTTTGAGACTTTTTGGGCTAGAGTTCCCGTTTTGAGGTCAGGTTACCTATTTGATCGGTAACAATGTTTTTAGCGCTTCGCAAGTTAAAGTTTTTAAGTTGCGATGCGATTGTGCCATCACACATCGCAATCGCAAGTTTTTAAGTTTTCCCGTATCAAGCTGAGTTAAAATTTAAAATCGTCGAAATGTGATTTGCGATGAGGGCGTGGATGCAATGTGGTTTCATAGCCAAAGCCTATAAGTTCGTTCCTGCATTGAATTGCATTAAATATTCAAGCTCTACCATTTTGTATTAAAAGTAAGTAATTTATATGTTTATTTGAGATGAATGAAAAGAAGAATTCAATTCCTCTCATGTGTTCCCGCTCTCTATCTTTCTATAATTTTTATTTCTGCAATATTGCATGGTCTATGTTGTAAGGGGGAAACACATCCCTTTGTTGTTTATTTTCATTTTCCAACATCATACACACATTTGATTTTTTGGAAATAACTCCCAACCATCGCCATGAATTTACTGGCAACAACTCACTCTTTGAATTGAATTTTTTGTTGCACGAAGGACGAGTCCAAGATCCAAATCCGAAGTTTTGTTTTTTGCTTTATACAATTTCCAGAAATGTTCAGAGCAGAGTACTCGAGCCATTCTCTGCATTAATTTCTTCACCCACTAGATTACTTACCATTTGCCTACAGTCGCAGCCCGCAAGTCTCAACCCTTACCTTTTAACGCATTACCGCAATTTTATTTCCCCGTCGATGCAGTTTGGTGGGACCTAAAACCAATACCCAAACTCCATAAAAACCTTCTATTTCCGCCTTACCTTATGCATTTTCCATTTCGCACTTACCATTGTTTACCGCACCACAGCCCGCACATCGCACAACTTAACTGTTACCCATTATGCTCCTCACCGAACCTTGCGATGTTGCGATGCAATATCACATCGCACATCGCAATCACAACATTTTATGGTTTCCAGTTAATCGTCCGCAGGCTATGTTATGTAAGTCGCAATGCGATAGTGACAACGCACATCGCAATCGCAACACTTTATGTTTTCCGTTAAAGTCCCGCAAGTTATGTTATATGATAACAATTAAACAATTAAACATATGAAGTGACAAAATGGATGAAAACTGGAAAAACTCACAGAGAATAGAGAGCTGTATGAAATAATTTCAGAATCCTTCTTGTATTATTGATGATAAAAAGACTTGTACAATTTCTGTTTACAAAAATTGGCTCATCCAAGGCTGCAACCCTTAATAAATCGAACTGAGAGTTATTTATACTAATTAATAAAGTTTACAAATATCTTAACTGATTTACAATAATAGGATAAAAATAATAAAAGAAGGAGACAAATAGATTGATTGTCTTTTTTTTCTGGAGGTTGTTGATGATTCAGCCCCTTTTGGTGAAAACTGTTGCTAACTAGACCCCTTTTGATGTGAGGTGTTGCTGACTGGATCCTCAAAATTCTGATGTGTTGGCAAGCTACAAAATTAATCTTTTACTCGATGGTTTCACTAGATTTATCCCACTGATCTTCACTTGGGATTTCTACATTCATCATTTTCCTGAAGATTTCATCTACTTCAGTATATCTCTCAAAAATTTGGTCTTTGAATGAATAGATGTTTGATTTGACGTTGAATGATCAAATCAAACTGCAGAGCTTCAAGAAAAGCTTCCCCTATAATCTGGCCTTTGATATCTGCAAACTTTGACTTGTCTATTGCAATGGTTTATAAATTTGTGTAGTATTCTTCTAACTTGACCAACTTATCATCTATTCCTACTAGACCTAGCAGTCCTTTATTATTTAAAGCATTAAATTTAGTATGAAACCTTTTAACAATAACATTTAAAGCTTCACACTTGGTCTGCAACTAGTTGATCAAGTTTCTTTTCTGCAAAACCTTCTTTATCTCCAAAATGGTTGCAGTCCTGTCTAAGATATTGATTGCTTCCAACTCCTCCCTGTTCTTTGAATTAAGAACCTTGATCATGTCAGAAGCTTCACTTGGGTTCTCTTTAAGTTGATCCTTTTTCTCTTGAATTTTTGTTCTGCATTTGTTGATGAGTTCTTGCTGCTCGAATATGATCTGTATATATGGCCATATTTCATAAATGGACTTGTTGATGTCTTCATAGATGCTCTGCTTAGCTTCTCCAAGAGTTGCTACCATAAAATATTCACTTTCGAGTTCTTTGATTTTAAGTCCTAGCTGATGAGTATTTTGCATCTCTTCTACATATAATGTATAATTTTTAATCTTCTGTGACTCAAGGACTTGAAATATTTTTTGTAATTTATCATGTGCTTGCTTTTGAATGGCCAACTCTTCTGCTAATTTTGCTGCATTAGTTGTAGACAAGGTTGCTAAAAGTTTTGTACCTACAGAAGAAGTTTGAATTGCTAAAGTAGGATCAGTGTTCACTTCGAGTGATGCTTTCTCTTTCAGCAATTCTTCAATTTGTTCTTCCATCTTTCTAATCTGCATATTTTGATCAATTATCAACTTAAGCATTTCCTCTTTGTCACGTTCATTCTCTGCCATCTCTTTAGTCTATGGGTCTTCAGTTGAGCGTATCTTGAGTTTTTTTTGCAGAGAAGAAATGCCTGCATTTTTCTTCTTTATAATTTCCTCAGCTGCCTTACAGTCCTTAGGATCATATCCCAGTACTAAGATTTCTTCCAATTTCTTCATCCTGTTGTCTTTATAAAATGAAGGAAAATTCTCAAGCTTCAACTGGGATTCCAATTTGATAGTGCTACTTTCAATTTGGAAAGAGACATAGATGTTGTAGTAATTGTTGAAAATAGCACTCCTCCTGACTGCCCATGCATGTCCATCTGTTCAATTGGATGTATCTGTTTTGTATCAAATGAGAATACAACCTTCTTATACTCAGCATGTGTTTTTGGAAATGACATTGTTGCTTGTAGAAAGGCCATCTGCATCCTTCCTTTGTCACTATCAAAGGCAGTGAGAAGTCTCTGTTGTGATGTAGATGTATGTTTCCAGAATTGGATGTAAACATATGCTTTCAAAGCTTCATTCTTCTTCTTGATGTCTAGAAATTTAGAAAAGATATTTTTCTCATCAGAAGACCTGACATCTGAATGCTGAATGATTTCTAGTGCCTCTCTTACTGGTGATGCTGATGGAGGAGTATGAGGAACATTGGTGGATGTGGACACTTCAGTAACTCCCAAATCTATGATCTCTGGTATTTTTTTCTTTGAAACGAAGGCAGAAGTGAACTTTGCCTTCTTGTTCTATAAGATAAATCCTTTCATGATTTCCTTAGACTGTGGTGTCTCTTCTCTGCTCCTCTTTTTTCGCTTACTGTCAGGCACTAGTGTTTGTACATTTGAAGTGGAAATTACTTATTCATCTGCTTCATGTGGAGTACCTTCTACCCATTCATCCTGGTTCTTGTATTTCTCTATTTTTGCTCTGGAAATATGTGTGTAAGTGTAGGAATTTACAGGGTAAGTTCCTTAGATCAAGAACCAAAGGTGACCACTCACAAAAAGATCACAAATCAGTACACCAGTATAATCACGTGGTTAAAACCCTCAAAGAGGGAAACAATCCACGGCCTGAGCCAATGCAGTCACTTCAGGCAATTTATTAATATAAAAAGAAAAGTTACATATGTTTCTCTCATAAATGGTTATCGGAAAAATGACCCTCCATGCTCTTTAAATATAGATCATGGACCAATCAGGTGTTAAGCCACGAATCAAGTGTCGTTAATACCGAGGAGAGAGATAACCGTCGGATCACTACAAATCGTGACCGTCGGATTATAAGTTACAAATATACATGGTAAAGAAACACACTTTACCTAACTCTACACTAGACTAAGTTATTATTAACTATTTCCTATGTGTCGGAATATCCTAACATCCCCCCTTAAGAACAACTTAGGATAGGATTGAAAGATTTACAAAGGTGACACAAAAGGAGCCTATTTCCTATGTGTCAAAATATCCTAACATCTCCCCTTAACAACAAATTGGGATAGGATTGAAGGATTTACAAAAGTGACACAATAGGATAAGGAAGGAGGCATTAGAGCCTATCCCCCTGTTAATGACAACTTTCCTGAACTCCAAGCATGGATCGAAGTTTGGTAAACTTCACTTTTGTGAGAGCCTTCATAAAGATATCAGCTACTTGATCATTGGTTGGACAGTACTGCACTTCAAGAACACGATCATGAATGAACTTTCTGATGAAGTGTATGTGGATTTCAATATGTTTCATATGCTGATGCTAAACTGGATCTTTACATAGCTGAATGGAACTCTAATTATCACACCAAAGTGTAGTTGGATGCTGCTAATGGAGACCAAATTCAGACAGGATCTGATGAAGCCACATGGCTTCCTTGTTGGCTTCAACTGCACCACAATACTCTGCTTCTGTGGAAGAAAGAGAGATGGCACTTTGTTTCTTACAAGACCAAGTAATAGGTCTTGAACCAAGAGTGAATACATATCCTACAGTAGACTTCCGATCATCAGGGTCACCAGCCCAATCAGAATCAGTGAAACCAATCAACAATGGAGATGCTCCTGCACTGTAATGAATCCCAAACTAAACTGTACCTCAAATATATCGAAGTATTCTTTTAGTTGCTTTCCAGTGACTTTCATGAGGTTGGTGCATAAATCGAGCAACAAGACCAATGGCAAAGGAAAGGTCAGGATTGGTATGGGTTAAATACAGAAGTTTACCAACAAGTTGACGGTACAAGGTAGCATCAACTTCAGGGGTAGTACAAGTGACTGAAAGCTTGACTCCAGACTGAAAGGGAGAAGGGGCTGGCTTACAGTCTTCCATGTGAAAGTGGTGTAGAAGATCACAGGCATACTTGGATTGAGAGAGGGTAATGCCTTCCTTGGGTTGCAAGACTTGAAGACCAAGTGTTAGACGGATAAATCGTTCTTGTGGACAAGAAATATGTCCCTAGTATCACAAGGATAGCTAGAAACAAACAGGACAAATGTAAACTACTTTCTGTAGATTATGTATGATTTAGAATTTTCTATGATGAATAAATGACCTACCTATGATCCAATTCTAGTTGTATTCTTCTTTCCGTCGCTCCCAGCAGTCACTTCTCAAGATCTGTAAACAAAAACATGGAAGAGAATCAAAAGCACCTGCAACATATACTAATTCACAAATCACAAATCTATCTCAATGATCAAGGAATTTAAGAAATAAGTCATTCAAATAAACACATAAACAACTTATTGAGAAAATAGGATCCAATTGTATTATCTTTAAATAAAAGAAGGATTCTTACAACTGCATTCGCCTTGATGTTGTACAGGTCCTTCCGAGGGTTCGGAACAAGCGTTTCCTCTACTTTGACAAGCCTTTGCGCTCTCTCGACTAACATACACATGAGTGTGTAATCATTCCCATATGATGATCAGTTAAGAGAGTCGAGTTTCTCCAGTAATTCTCCTCAAAAAATCTCAAAGCCTAACTCCCCTTGAGGCTGAACTATGGCCTCAATTTATAGCAAAAGAGAAGAGGTTGCAGCTCCAAATAAGAGGGGATAGAATCCTCTTTCAAAGAGATTAAGTTCCACATACCAAGGGGTAGACTTCTTTAATGGAGGGATGAATGTACATGAAAAGAGCGAACTTTCCACTGGATAATTGCTTCCAAAAGCTTCTAGATTCAACCAGCTGGGCTTCCAAATTTTACTTCTGCCTTCATTTTACCTTTTACAAAGATCCACACCTTTAATGAAGAAAAACTGCGGCCGGTTCTGCATGTTCTAGAAAAAACAGATGCGGCACCGTAGGTAATACTAAGAGAAAGTGTGGTACAAGTGTTTTTATGACTTTTATAAGCCTTTCTCTCAATTTCAAGGCTTGGTTTTAGGAACTTGATCTTGTAGACTTCCAAGGGAGTATTGTATGAGTAATGATGAACCCATATAGATAGTAAAATGTCATGGTGACAATTTTTAGTGTAACATATTACCCCCTAAAGTGCGAAGTCTGAGACCATTCGAAGAGTGATGTGATTTATCATTTCGAGGATTATCTTGTGGACACCCCAGTCGGAATCCTGTAAAAACATTCAATGCAAAACATATATATATATATATATATATATATATATATATATATATATATATATATATATATATATATATATATATATCATCACTGAGGTAGGCATTCCCATACTCAAATCAAATACTAACTAAAACTTGTTCTGATATAGAAATGATCTTACTATCACATTAATAATGTAGACATAGTATGGACGCAGCCATCTGTTATGAATAGTCTACTGCATAATGAATAATAAAATTCCTCGTAGCCTGGATGGTGGAAACTAGATCCAGGGTCTTGATTTCCGCTACCCAAACTAGTACGATTCTATCCATGCAATTGATTGTGTCGAAGTCGAACATGGTAGAAACCACTTGATTACCAGTCAATGATGTGAACTGTTAACAAGTGTGAGAGAAACCACCAATAATGACAATGGATCTCAAAGTACTTAGTACAATCCATGAAATGTGAATAAATGATCTGAAGTCGAAAATTTCATGGAATCATTCAATCGAAGTTCAATGATGCAACCTGTCGTCGAAGGCGAGAAACCTGTCATTAAGGCATGTAGATTCCAAGGTACTGAAGGATTCGAGATCAACTTCCTAGATGATGAGCTGTTGTCGATAGAAAGTGATTTGTCGTAGGAAATCCCACGACACGAAACCATTAGATCAAGTTTTGTAGAATTTTTTTGCAAGGACTGAATCAGGGATGGTCAACGCGAATGGGGACACATGTTTGCAAATGAATGGTTTATTTGAACACTCCTCTTGAACACATAACAACACTGTAGATGGTTTGGTGACAATTGACCTAAGCTAATACCTAGAAACCGGTTGAAGACTTTCAATATGGTTTGATTAACTAATAGGAAAAGGATTTTCCAAACCCAGGTAGAAGTGTGACAAAAAGTGTCGTGTTCAAGAGTGGTATACTGATTTTTAAACAAAGTGTGACAAATGGATTCGTTTTCTCTCTTTTTCCCCCACCATTACTAGAAAGTACCTCTTTATTTTTGACAAGCTTTAGGTATGTAAGCTCATCCTTCGAATGAGTCCAACTTAGTTTAAAATTGAACCCTAAGAAGGAGTGGTTCGTTCCTGTTTGTAATCAACAATTCCTTTACTGTTAAATTTTAACGAGTCTAGTATAGGAGAAACTCGTTGTTTTTCAATTTTAGGGAGTCAGAAGAAAAATTTAAGGAAACTCCGTGGGTGTAATTTTTCGTAAATTTAGTCTCTCAAGCCTGAAAAAGGATAAAATAATACAGGAGAGAACTCTATTGACCATGTTTAGTCAACATATATCTTTTTCGTAAATAGTCCATTTCAGTCCGGAAAATGGGTAAACTTATACTGAAGGGACGACTGTTCATTTCCTTTAACGAGTTTGAATAGTCAAGTACTCGGCAATATTTTCATGTTTAGAGAGTCTGAAAAGGGCTTAAAAGAGAACTCCAGGGTTTCGCTTTTTTATATAAGTTTTAACGAGTTTGAAAAAGTGATAAAAATGTACTCATGGTTTTTGCTTTTTCGTAAGTTTTAACGAGTTTGAAAAAGTGATAAAAATTGTACTCATAGTTTTTTCTTTTTCGTAATTTTTAACGAGTTCAAAAAAGTGATAAAAATTGTACTCATATGGCCAAATTTAAATTTAATTTACGAGTGGGAAAAGACGCAAAGAACTCAGCATTTTCATGTGTTTTACGAGAATGAAAGATAGCAAAATAATCTCGAGATTTTCATGAGTTTAACGAGTCTTGAAAATAATAACCAAAATGGACTCGAGATAGGTTTCATTTTTATACAAGCTTGAAACATAGGAAAAATTATGCTTGAGAGGGTTTCATTTTTACACGAGCTTGAAACGTAGTAAAACTATGCTTGAGAGTGGATTCATTTTTACACAAGCTTGAAATGTAGGAAAATTGTGCTTGCTAATGGTTTGTTTCATTTTTACACAAGCTTGAAACAGAGAAAAACTATGCTTGAGATAAGTTTGAATGCCCCCCAAGCATAACTTGCTAGAGTGCATGCCCCCCAAGATTCATTTCATTCAAATAAGTAGACTACTGGTTACTAAAATCTAGATGGAATGAAGGTCATTTACGAGATTGGATGAAAGACTCGACTTGAATAGGAGAGGATTTGTTTCATTTTCTAACGAGCTTGACACGGGAACAGAACTATGCTCATGGAACCTTGTTTCATTTTTTAACGAGCTTAACACAAGAAAAGGAACTATGCTCATGAACTTGTTTCATTTTTTAATGAGGTTGACTCAGTAAAAGGAACTATCCTCACAGGGACCTGTTTCATTTTTCAATGAGGTTGACATAGTAAAAGAACCATCCTCATGGTGACCTGTTTCATTTTTTAACGAGGTTGAAACAGTAAAAGAACCATCCTCATGGAATCATTCAATCTACACTCTATATAATCTACCTACATAACCTACTGATTCATTTTTTAATGAGGTTGACACAGGACAAGAACTGTCCTCATGGGTCTGTTTCATTTTTTAATGAGGTTGACACAGTAAAAGAATTTTCCTCATTACCCAGTGATTCATTTTTTAATGAGGTTGACACAGTAAAAGGAAATTTCCTCTTGGTATTTGTTTCATTTTTTAATGAGATTGACACAGGAGAAGAACCATCCTCATGGAATCTATCAATATATTCTCTACAATCTACTTATATAACCTACTGATTCATTTTTTAATGAGGTTTACACAGGAAAAGAACTGTCCTCATGGGTTTGTTTCAATTTTAATGAGGTTGACACAGTAAAATAATTGTCCTTATACCTGATTCATTTTTTAACGAGGTTGACTCAGTAACAGGAACTATCCTCTGATCAACTGATTCATTTTTTAGCAAGGTTGACACAGTAAAAAGGAACTATCCTCATGACTCACTGATTCATTTTTTAACGAGGTTGACACAGTGAAAGGAACTTTCCTCTTGACCCACTGATTCATTTTTTAACGAGGTTGATAGAGTAAAAGGAGCTATCCTCATGGTGACCTTATCATGGCTTCCAACTGGAAGAAAGACATGTCAAGGGACACTCCTCGATCATGGCTTCAAAAAGGTCTTCATCAGATGGAAGAACAATTCTCTGGAAGGAACACATGTCAAGGGACTCAAAAGGGATAAGAACATCACGTTCAAATAATCCCAGAGGGTTTTCCATGTCAATTATTGGATCTAAGTCAAAGGAAGTCGAGCAAACAGTGAGAGGCTCGCTTGCATCAGTAACTAAAAACATGGGACTGGTTGCCACATAATTAACCCGTGGCGGGGTAGATACCACTTTTGTATAAGGAACATTTAGAGGTGTCAGATTATTGGTAGTCGAATCAAGACTAGCGAATGAAAGCTGGTCTACAGTCACAATGTTTCCATTGTGAGGGAAAGACATCACACGAAAGAGTGTCGATACGATAACTTTCATTGCATAGACATAGTCTCGCCCAAGGAGTAAATTGAAACCCAAGCGGCCTCGGACTACCATAAGATCAATACAGACAATTTTACCTTCCAAGGTAATAGGAAACTTTGGAAGGATTCCTAAAGGTTCACTAATGGTTATGTTAAAAGCTGACAGATTCTACGTGACAGACACAAGCTGAGGGGAACCCAAAGCTTGCCAAGAAGTTGAGGATAAAATACTAACAGAAGCACCTTCATCTACATGCGTGTGGCGTACATTCTTACCACAAGCCTTCACAATGATTTGGAAAGGGATGGAAGAAGGAAGACAAGATTCTGTCAGTCTATTCCAATCAAAGGAAAATACCTCGGTACTTGGAGGAGGTTCTGAACAAATAGGTGAAATGCCCCCTGGCATAGAAGAATCTGACATTGTAACAAGAATAACTTGAGTGGTATGAAGTTCACTCTCTACAGGGAGAATGGGATTGACCAAATGTGAAATTGAGTTGACCACTTGATCAACTAATGGATCATCAACCTGAGTGATATTAGTTTCACTCTTTTATGGAAGAGTGGGATTGACTGTACTTGGAATTAGATCAATCACTCTGTCAGTTGATGGTAGGTTGGGAGAAAGTTGACGGTAACCAGTTGGAAGTTTTTTCTATGGAATAGTAAGTTTTTCCAACAAATTTGAGGCTTCATCCATGTGAGGGAAAATGTGAGTTTGATGACTCCCTTTGCATAACCTACAAGGAAACCTAACTTTACCCTTTTTCCCAGGAACCTGACTATCACTAGTTGATGGATCAACGGAAATTTGATGAGATTTTTCTGACCATACTTCCAAGACTTTTGGAATACCAGGACAATTGATAAGGAAGTGGTCACCCTTACAAAGCTTGCAAGGGTATTTAGGTTTACGATGCATGATGGAGGTTTCCTCAACACTACTAACACTTACAACCATGGTTGACTGGTTGACTTCTTTCTTATCTTGCTTCTTCTTCTTGTTCCCTTTTTTATTCTTCTCAGCCACCAGGTTACTAGCGTCAAGGCTTTTACCAAGCGAAGAGGAAGAAAGGGAGGAAGAAATATTGGGCGAAGAAGGTAAAGGGTCAACATGAGGTTGGTGATGTTGAGATGGTGAACTCTGTTGAGGTGAAGCATTCGGTTGAGGTGGAACAATTGGAGTATTCGGGGCCAACGAAGTTGAAAATAACCATATCGGTAAACCTATTGTAAATCCAGGTAATGAAAATGTAGCCAGATAAGGAGGACCAACATTTCCAAATCAAGGAAAAGTATTACGATTCTCGTTAAGAGGGGTTCCTTGGTTGGTAAATTCTAAAACAATTTCCATTAGATTCAACTTCAGTGAATTTTATTAACAATTTAAAACTAAAATTAACAATTCACAATTCACACCTAAACAATTAAAATTCACAATCCACACCTAAGGTCTCTAAAAATTAAAACAAACAAATGAACATGCGCTAGCAAATCTAAGAGTCAAACCACACACAAACAGTAGATTCCCGCACTAAAAAACACTAGTTGGTGATGAAATCCAACATCGTAGAATTTTAATGTAGAAATGGCGGTTGGAACAGTTACCCCGACAACCTGCTTAATGAAACAGACTAGTGCAAGTTTCTCCACTATGCCATCTCGAGTGAAGAGAACCCTCCGGAGAGTCTAAGTGAGTCTAGTCGATGTCTGCTCCAGGTACAGTGGGATTTTCCCTCCACCATCACCTTGGGAAAGAATCCTAAATTTTATGGCCACTAAGGTCACCAACAGGAACAAATATACCTGGGGGAATATTCTACGATCCGATACACATGCAAGGGCAAAGTAAAAAATCTCAATCCCCTTAAAGGCTCCTTGACATAATCCAAGGTTTACCGACAAGTGACCCCAGGCTCCTCGACAATGGTCAATCCGAGGTTTACCATTGTTAATACATGTATATATTCTATCGTTTCAATGAGGAAGGATTGATTACCTCACTGGTTTTGATATGATCTCATGCTTGAATCCTTTAGGAGGAGCTTGCCAGAGCATACCTTCTACTATTGGAATTTTTCCTACCGCAAGATGCTACTGTTTGTTTAGTTTCTTTGGAAAGTTAACTACAACCTATTCCAAAGCACTAATCCTGAGCTAGATTGGTGGAAAGAGCCCTAAAAATGTAAAAATTACTAGATGAATTTTATTAAGCGCCGTGTTATTTAGGTTGTTATTACTCAAAGGGTAAATGGATATGAGACCAATGGTGTTATGACCCGACCCAAAACTGAATGCAATTGAATATGATAATGTAATATTTTTAATTTGATGAATCCTAACTAAAGTAAGGAGAGAGTTTCTATTCACTTCCAACAATGCAAAAATTGATCAATAAGAGAAAATATAACAAATTCTCTAATGCACTAATTTCATCAAGAAAAACTAATGTTAACCAATTCCAAATTTTTTATTTTTATGTTTTTAAAACAAGCATAAAAACATGTAAATTCAAATCAAAGAAATTGATCTAAATCTACGATTGTTTTTTCAGAATGTAAACTATGCAGTTGTAATATATGCACAATTCACATGAAAACTATGCAAATGTAATCTATGCACATTTTTCATTCATATTCTAAAAATGAGAATTCTAATAATGCAAATGTAATCTATGCAAGAGAATTCTCAAACACAAGATGATTCTAATGTAATCTAAAGAACCAATCAAGTGTAAGTAAAGAAAATTGGGTGAGAGTTCCAAAGATCAAAAAATAAAAACACTCAAAGGAGATTAAGAGATTGAGACAAACCTCGAAGTAATGACCAAAGGAACTCAAATTAACAATTACTCAAAAAGAATATTCAAAACACCCAATTAACTTAATGGAGACTGATGAGATTGTAAAATTGCTGAAAAGAAATTCACATAAGGTTTTTTACAGTAAATACAAGTCTGGGTATATACTAAGAATCTTGCAAGTTGGTTCCAGAAAAGAAAATCTTAAATTTTTCAAAAATTTTCTTAGGGTCCGCAAGTTTCAGTGTAAATAGGTGCGGTGCCGCACTATGTATATAGGAAAATAGCAGAGATGACTACACTGTGCCTAAAGACAAAGTGCGGAGACCAGAAAACTTAAAGAAAAATAAAAAATTCTAAAGCATTTTTCAGGGATTCTGTAGGAATAAATTACTCAAGCCAGTATCAATAAATCAAAATCAGAAAAATATTTTCACAAGTAAAAAATAAAAGAAAACTAAGTTCAAGATCCATTCCCTAGTGGAATCGCCATTTTTTTAGACGGATAAATTGTTCTTGCAGACAAGAAAGATCTCCCTAGTATCACAAGGATAGCTAGAAACAAACAGGACAAATGTAAACTAATTTCTCTAGATTATGTATGATTTAGAATTTTCTATGATGAAGAAAGGACCTACCTATGATCCAATGCTAGTTGTATTCTTCTTTCCGTCGCTCCAAGAAGTCACTTCTCAAGATATGCAAACAAAAACATGGAAGAGAATCAAAAGCACCTGCAACATATACTAATTCAAAAATCACAAATCTATCTTAATGATCAAGGAATTTAAGAAATAATTCATTCAAATATACACATAAACAACTTATTGAGAAAATTGGATCCAATTGTATTATCTTTAAATAAAAGAAGGATTCTTACAACCACGTTCGCCTTGATGTCGTATAGGTCCTTCCGGGGGTCCGGAACAAGCGTTTCTTCTACTTTGACAAGCCTTTGCACTCTCTCGACTAACATACACATGAGTGTGTATTCATTCCCATATGATGGTCAGTTAAGAGAGTCTGAGTTTCTCCAGCAATTCTCCTCAAAAAATCTCAAATCCTAACTCCCCTTGAGGCTGAACTATGGCCTCAATTTATAGCAAAAGAGAAGAGGTTGCAGCTCCAAATAAGAGGGGATAGAATCCTCTTTCAAATGGATTAAGTTTCACATACCAAGGGGTAGGCTCCTTTAATGGAGGGATGAATGTACATGAAAGGAGTGAACTTTCCACCGGATAATTGCTTCCAAAAGCTTCCAAATTCAACCAGTTGGGCTTCCAAATTTTACTTTCACCTTCATTTTACCTTTTACAGAGATCCACACCTTTAATGAAGAAAAAGTGTGGCCAGTTATGCATGTTCTAGAACAAACAGATGCGGCACCACAGGTAATGCTAAGAGAAAGTGCGGTACAAGTGTTTTTATGACTTTTATAAGCTTTTCTCTCAATTTCAAGGCTTGGTTTTAGGAACTTGATGTTATAGAATTCTAAGGGAGTATTGTATGAGTAATGATGAACCCATATAGACAGTAAAATGTCATGGTGACAATTTTTAGTGTAACACCAAGGAAATAATGCAAGTGTCCTAAGTCTGTCATTTCGAACATTTTTTTGAGGTTAAACTTCACATGGTTTATATGGTTTGGATCACTACCAGTAAGGATGAGATCATCAACATAAAGATCAAGGATGGTGAAGGACTTACCCACTTTCTTGGTGTAGACAGTGTTGTCAGAATGACACCTAGAAAAGCCATTATCTAATAGAAATCTATCCATTTTGGCATACCAAGCCCGAGGAGCTTGTTTGAGACCATAGAGAAACTTCCTAAGGCGACAAACAAGGCTAGAGTTGTTTTGGATAAAGCCATGGGGTTGTTCCATGTATATTTCTTCATGTAAATCTCCATGTAAGAAGGCGGGTTTAACATCCATCTGATGGACTTCCCATTTAAAGGAGGTAGCAAGGGAAAGAACAAGGCAGATACAATTCATTTTGGCAATAGGGGAGAAGGTTTCAGTATAGTCAATGTCTTCAACTTATGAAAATCCTTTAGCAACAAGATGAGCTTTATGTCTATCCACTTTTCCATCTGGTCCGAACTTCTTTTTGTAAACCCATCTGCATTTGACAAGCTTTCTTCCTTTTGGAAGAGGAACAAGATCCCAAGTATCATTCGCCAATAAGGAACAATATTCTTCATTCATAGCTTCATCCTAAGCTGGATGAACAGAGGCTTCTTCAAATATTTCTGGATCAATATTTTCTAGAACTTGAGCCAATAACGAAGAAGCTCTTTCGAACTGAGAACGTGTACGTCTTCGATCGGCAAGGTCACCTGCAAGAGAACCTGCTGCATCCCGAGTAGAGCGGACCTATATTGGAAGCGGTGGAGTAAAATTAACAATTTCAAGTGGTGGAGGAGGATTTTCATCCTCGCTTTCATCATCTGAACTAGAAGGAATTCTATTAAAAATAGAAGAGAGAGAGAGAGAGGTGGCACATATGCCGAATCGGGCTCGCAGGCCAATATATTTTCATCAAATTTTACATCTCTTCTAATGATTATATTTTTGGATTTTGGTTGAAGAAGTCTATATCCTTTGAAATCTTCAAAATATCCAACAAATATGCATTTTTCACTCTTAGGTTCTAAGGCTTTATGTTTCGCATCTAGAATATGGACCCAAGCATCACTTCCAAAAACACGAAAGTGACTGACATCTGGTTTGATTGAGCTCCAAGCTTCTTTTGGAGTTATATTCTTTAAAACCTTAGTAGGAGTGTGATTTACTATGTAATTTGCACAGTTAATGGTTTTTGCCTAAAAATTGAGACCAAGTCCTTTAGATTGAAGCATACAATTAGCCATTTATTTTAAGGTGTGATTCTTCCTTTCAGCTACACCATTTTGTTGTGGAGTATATGGAATGGAATGTTGCAATTGAATGCCATGCTCAGTGCAGAAGTTGATAAATTTGTTTTTAACATAATCTCCTCCATTGTCTGATCTTAACTTAAGAATTTGATGTCCAGATTGTTTCTCAACAAAGGCCTTAAAGGCCAAGAACATGTTAAAAACTTCACACTTGAGTTTTAAGAAGTATACCCAAGTGCGTCTGGAAAAATCATCAATGAAAGTTAAGAAGTACTTGCAACCAGAGAAAGAAACAACAGTAAGTGGACCACATAAATCACTATGCACAAGTTGCAAAGGGGTTGAAGCGTGCCACAAGGCACGTTTGTCAAAACTATCCTGATGATTTCTTCTGAGTACACATCCAGAGAAAACACCATCTTGGTAAGATACCATAGGTAGACCCCGTTGGTCACTTTAATTGTTTTAACAATTCAAGTGCCACATAAATTATCAACCCAGGAAGGTCTGTTATTCCAAAGACAATCACACACTATATATGCTCAATTCCAAAAGCAAAGAAGGGTTGTAGTATTAATTACACAAATTATATTAATCACACTGCTCACACCTTACTTTTAACAAAGCTGAAGCCTACTTGTGTTACAACAGAAACAATCCTCTGTTGCAGACTTTCATTAAAAGAATCCTAGGAAAGATAATGAAAGGAAAACACTCTGCAGAAAAGAAGATCAATCAACCATAACGGAGAACAGGATCCTATTCCTCCAAGCAGGAATCTTCAACACCTGTTTCCTGTTATCAGTCACACTACCAAAGAGAGAGATCAATCATCGGAGAACAAGACCCTATTCCTCCAAATGGGAATCTTCAGCACCTGTTTCCTGATATCAAACTGTCACACATGCATTCTGCAAACAAATGACTAGAAATAAAATAACTCACAACTTCTTCAGAATGAACAGTACAAAATAATGCAGTAAATAAGGAAAACATAGTTTTAGTAAGAAACACAAAACTGCATAAATAATCTTCAGCAAAAAGTGTTTAATTAAGGTGCGAAATCATAAAGAAGTTAACAGACTACAGGAGCAATCAGGTGAATCTTGTGATGAAGGCGGGCCCTTTCCTTCTCACAAGATTCCCCAGAGGAAAGAATTTAAATTGAAGCGCTCAAAAGAAACCTTTATTCATCTGTCAAAAGAAATGATACATTACAATGGAGCCTTGCTCCTTTCCGCTCAAAAAAATGTATCTCCCGCAGTCTCTCCCTCCCCTTCTAATGATGATGTCTCCTCTTTTTAAAGAGGAGACATCTATTATAGTTACATCAGAGAAATCCTATTTTTATCCAAATCTGATCTTTTATTTTAAAATAGGGTCTTTCTATTCTTCCATAGCAAAATACTGTTACAATAGATACAAAAATACTAGCTTCAGAACAATCCGTGTAACAACTTTCCTTGCTTGTCTTCGTCTTGTTGCCATCATTCTTGAAATATACTTTCGAAATCGCAAATCACGAGCAGTAACGGGATTTGCGTGCCCATTGACTGTTTCAGCAACAGAATTGATTGTTTCAGCAACGGGGTTGACTGTTTCAGCAACACGTTCCTTATCATGGATTATCTGCGATATCTCAGCGACTATATATCTTAGATTAATGATTAAATATAAAAGTAATGTGGAATTATATGCAAAACAAATTAAACATAGAGTAAAGAGAAGAACTTTGTATACCTTTGGGAAAAATGGATAGGAATGATAATGTAAACTTTAGATATGGACTAAAAAGAGTAAAGAGGTGGCAAAAATATGTAGTCAAAATGGTACATTATGAGGTCCTAACATCCCCCCCAACTGAAAGGGTTGCATGTCCTCAGGCAACTTTTAGTCTGAATCAGAGTCTGAATACTGACTCTTTGCATGCAAGTTACTCAAGCAATAACTATGGAAGGTGGTATCTGTCGAAGGTCTAAATCCTTGATTACTTTGAAATTTCTGCCATGCTTCTGCCTCATCACTGTTAGCCAACCTGTAATGAGCCTAATATCATTCTGATGGAATCCATAAAATGGGAAAGTGAAAATGATAGCCTATCCAATTCTTAGCACATTGTTGAACACATCTGATGTAGTTTGGTATTCTGGATAGTGCAATTTCAAGATTACTAGGGCTAAAGGGATGATACTCTTGTCTTTCCTTGGAGGACTGTTGCCATAACATGGTGTTTGCCTTCATAGCAGCCGTCTCGTTGACCCTGATTGACTAATGACATTCTCGGAGTACAGAGGCTTGCAATTGCTGTATGTATCTAGTCATTCTTGGCTTCTGCAAAAACTTATGGTACTCTGCTACAAAAATGGCCGGATTTCGAGGCTCCAGCCTTATCCAAAGAAGGCGATTATCCTCATTGTGCCTAGTTGCAAGGAAGGCAGTTTTCCAAGTGATTTGATTTGCAAGAAAAGAAACAAACGCCCTAATCTATATATCACCAACAATAGGATTAAGATTGAGTTCTCTGTTTTCAGGCATTGCCTCATTCTGAAGATACAGCTCGCATAAAAAATGTTGATCACTTGTGGAAGCCTCAACAAATGTTTTAACAAATTGTTCAGCTGTGAGCAGCTCATAAGGTCTTCCATCCTTAATTGCTTTCAACTGGAAATAAACAAGACACTCTGAAAGAAATAGAGAATAGTTCATAGATGGTTTCCTGGTGGTTAGTGATTTTTGCACTAATTGAAACATCAGGATTAATTTATCTTTTAATTTTGTATTCTCTTTCCTGGAATCTTTAAGCTACTGGAGTGTTTGTTCCCAGTTTTCCCAATTGGAGTACATTTGATTTTGCTGTGCTGTTTCACTACTACATTTGGCGGAAATTCCAACACTTCGTTCCGACGCTTTTGTTGGTTCCGACGCTTTTGACCAAATGTCGGAAATTTCCCCAAATTTTTTCCATCCCGCCCGAAACCGTCGCTATACCGACGTTTATAGAAAAGTGTCGCAATACCGACACTTAGAAACGTGTCGAAATTGTGCGTTTGGAGGAAGACGTCGCAATTGAGACACTATGGCCCAAAGTGTCGCTATTGCGACGACTGCCTCCAAACGTCGCAAGTGCGACACAATGTCTAGGTGTCGCAATTGCGACGTTTGGAGGTACCTGTCGTAATAGCGATGCTTTTTCTGCCATCGGTATAATGACACTTATATGCGCGCTACATAAAAATACGAAACTTATATGCGCGCTACATAAAAATTCGAAACTTATATGCGCACTACATAAAAAATATATCTGTTTTATGCGTAAGCATAAAAATACGAAACTTATATGCGCGCTACATAAAAATACAAAACTTATATGCGCGCTACATAAAAATGATTTTATTGTTTCGTATCCATCGCAATAGCTACATTAACATCTGATATCATGCGTGCATTCACCCTTCGCCCTTGTAGAACAAAATTCGCCCTCAGCCTTCGCCCTCAGCTCTTGCAGAACAACATTCGCCCTCAGCTCTTGCAAAAAGGTAAGTTCTTACTGCAGGCCCTTCCTCCTATAGTAGGGTTGACTCTATTTGGGTTTTTTTGGTCAATTCCATTGGATTGTGTTAGGCTGTAGGGTTCTCTAGATGTCAAGAATCAAGATTCAATACCCTCTATTATCTTCATCACCCAATACAAGATTTAAATTTTTCCCAAAGAAACGCTTATTAATTTGGCAGCCATTATTTCTCCCTGCTTTAAAAACCCTACATTTAAATGAAAAAAAGCATTTCATTTCAACTACAAAAATCTATTAGTGTTCAAATGTACATGTGTGCTACATTAACGTCTGATATCACGCCCGCATTCACCCTCCGCTCTTGCAGAACATTATTCCCTCGCATTCGCTTCAACTCTCGCAACAACATTCGCTTCGCATCGCCCGAGCTTTGGCACGAAGATTCGCCCCGAAGATTCGCCCTCAACTCTTGCAAAAATGGTAAGTTCTTACTGCAGGCCCTTCCTCCTATAGTAGGGTTGACTCTATTTGGGTTTTTTTGGTCAATTCCATTGGATTGTGTTAGTCTGTAGGGTTCTCTCTAGATGTCAAGAATCAAGATTAAATACCCTCTATTATCTTCATCACCCAATACAAGATTTAAATTTTTCCCAAAGAAACGCTTATTAATTTGGCAGCCATTATTTCTCCCTGCTTTAAAAACCCTACATTTAAATGAAAACAAGCATTGCATTTCAACTACAAAAATCTATTAGTGTTCAAAAGTACATGTGTGCATCACTTCTGTAGGGTATTCCTTTTCTACTTTCACATTATCCAAGAATGTGTGCAGTATAGTTCATATTTTTTGTGATTTAGATTATCTTGAAAAAGGAAAGGTAAATTATTTCCCATGGAAAAAGAAGGTTTTCCCTTTTTATAGGTTGTTTGGACTTACGTGGAAAAATTTATGGTATGCCTTTCATATTATGTATTTTAAATTTGAATTAACAGATTATTCTACATGAAAATATAATTACCTATGTGATGTCCTTCATCACTAATTAAAATTATAGGGTTTCAATCCTAGACTCTAACTCATATGATGCTAAATTCTAGGTTCTCATTGATGGATCACTCTTCCATTGATTTCCTTTCCCTCTGGATCTTGTCATACTTTAAAATTCATCAATGATACATATATTATTTCAGGTATCCCAAAAGGCTTTATAATAGAACATATTGTGAAGTTTTTTTGACACTTGAGGATTCTTTTTAGAACTACAACGCGGTCTATGCTATCGAGTTATATATCAAGCAACTTGTCCTTAATAACCACACTATGAGGTAGGTTCAACCAGTTTGAACTTGTTGGGACATAGTATATGAAGTTGTGTGATGAGTCCATATCACAGGTCTATTATGGTGACACAAGTGAAGACACGTAATGATAACATTACTAGAAACATTTTCAAAATTATCCATGCTATCAAGATGTCAAAATTCTAGGCATTAGGTGTCAATAATCGTAGCTAATAGATAATAATAATAATATAAAAAAATCACAACTTTATTCTTGAAATATGATTGTTACACATTGGTAACCTAGTTCATGAGTTAATATCACCCAAAGACTGCAAAAAAAACTTAAAATATAAATTAAACCAACATGAGAATCCAACTAAGGGTTTCTCGACAAAATCATGCCATAACCTGGCATTTTGAAACCCAAATTTGAATCCATCATAATTAATACAATGCAAACTCAGATGGATTTTCAATGCATGTTTGCACGCTACACTTATTCTCTGTCTAGATATCATTTTTTAAATGGAACCATTAGTCAAGCCCACAGTCCTTTTTATGTGAAAAATTTCAGCTCTATTTGAGCTCTTTTTTGCTCCACCACCTCCATAAACATATGCAAACATATATCATGATCTTGGAGTTCCATTACATATGTATGTGCCAATGTTCCATAATCATGCCCCATCATCAATTTAAGAAATTTCCATTGAATATCAAATTATGGAGGGGGGGAACTTTTCGCTGCAACATTTGGCTCAAAATCAGGGACCATCTCCGTATGAGGTGAATGAGAACCATAGATATTTGAAGAAGTAGATTAGTGCCTTTTCCTCTGGCCATGGAGTCATATACAGTCATCCATCACAAAAATTTGTCTTTGTTCATTCTCACCTTGAAAGTTGCAAAAATTCATGCCCTAATTGAAACGACACTAAATTTGAAAGATATAATAAAATGCAAGCTAGAAGTGCCCTATTAATACAAAGGGAAAACCTTCCTACCTACCCTAACTGAGATAAATTTTGATTGAATAGGAAACATGATATTGCCAATGGAGTTGATCCAAAAACTTGTTAAATGTATGGGACTAAATCATGCATTTGATTTCTAGGGAAACATGCGCATGAAGAGAAAAAGTGCAGAATTAATGGAAAATCCATACATGCCACTTATAAAAACTACACCAAAAGGTCAAAAAATACTTAAGGCCTTAAATTAATTTGAATCCAAAAATGACAAAATAGGATTAGTGAAAACACGAGAGTGGTGTGGGTGAACAACATAAATAAAAGTGAAGATACCTTTCCCCAAGATGCCTTTGTCACCGTTGTATGAAAACATGTTTTCCTTTCCCTTTATACATGCAAGTGAATGCATTATAGGTATGGTGTTTTCCTAGAATAGGATAAGCCTACTTAAATATATCATTCGTGGAGTGAATGTTTCCTTGACCTAGAACCTCATAGAAACTTATCACTGAATTTGATGTTGGGATGGGATTGTAAAGATAACAACCTCTTCATTCCTACAAACTAGATTCCTTCCTGGAGTTAGGACACATAGTATTGAATCAAAGTTGTAGTTTCTAACTTCTTGTATTGGTTCATCAATCTTGAAATTCAGACATTACATGTCTTCATTGCTTCATGTTTGAATAATTTTCATCATATCGTACAATAGGAAATTAGGAATTATAATTATTATTACTTTATGGATCTATTAAGTTACTTTTAAGTTTGCATGGTTTAGTGTGAAATTATTCTAGTGTGCCCCTAGGCCCAGGTGAAGGAATTCCAAGGACTGAGAACCCTATTTTTTAAATGGTATTGTTTCTTATACCCAAAAACCCCTCAACATCACTTCTTATTAGTTCTTAACAATAGTGTTGTAAACAATTTGAGAATTGATATAGCAAATCTCGCACTTCTCAAGATAAAGTCCTAAAGCTAAAGTGTGATACCATGTGTAATTCAATAGCCCCATTGTCACCTCACCAACCTCTTTTCACTTTGGGCTAGCTCTCCTCCAACTCAAGGGGGGTTCTCCCTAGTAGATTTTAGGGATCTAATGGCCCAACCAAACCAAGTCAAGAGCCCCCTAACTCTCTATGTTTACTACTATCAATAAAAATATTGAACAATAGGGTTAGACATGCATCTTGAAGATAAAATTTCCAGGGTATTTTTGGGTAATTTCAAAGGGAAAGTCCCCAAACACATATAATCAAGGAATTATAACATGATTTCAAACATTAAATATCAACAAAATCGTTTAAAGGATATTGAAAGGAAAAAGGTGATGGAAGATAGAAAGTGCCTTACTTAAATGCTCTAAGGGTTTTTCAATAGTTGCTCCAAAAGCTTCACTTCAAGGCCCTTCAAGATCGTCTCCAACAATGCTATACCATCAGCTTCAACAATGTTGCTCCAAAAATTTCCTCAAGGTATTCACAACAAGTTTACTAGAAGTTGCTCCAACAATATATTCAATAAGGTCTTCATTGTCAACTCGTCTCTTGTTTGGGTGCCTTAATGTGCAATGACATGTTTCCAGGACTGAATTCAATGCAAGGTATATTTGAAACTCTAACTCTGTCTTTCGGTGTCTTATTAGAAATTATTTCAGTTTTAATTTTGTGTTTTCAAGTTATATATTGTTTTCAAGTTTTTACATTTATAATTTTATTGCAATGTGGTAGACTGATCATGGCAATACAGGAACAACCCCGAGACGGGATGATCGCGGAAAGAGGCCAGCGGAAGAACATGTAAAGTGCCAACATTGCTCTATCTTCAGGTATTTTAGTTATTTACATAATTGAAATAATATTAATTTTGTTCAAATATGTAGACACCTAGCCATGGTACACCTGATGATTCCCTCTTTGAGGAAGAGCTTTCTTCATCCCTATCTCCAGTGTTCTTGTTGCGAAAAAAGGCACGAGATGCAAGGTCGAAATTTAATACTTTGATAGACGCACCTCAAACACCTGAAACAGAAGAGAGGATAAAACAACTTATGAGCCAGCTAGAAACATATCAGGTAATAATAAAAATTCAAAATGATATTTTTTTTGTTCTGCATGAGATGAATTGTGATAGTTTGATTTTTAATTTTTACATTGACTAAACTAACAAAAATTTCTTTTGTATGTAGCATTTTTTGGCACTTGCTGAACCCGGTGTTGGTGGTAGTGGGACACAAGGGCAAGAGATTGCCCAACAACCCTCTCGTACACCTTCTACTCCTTTAGGTGCCAGCCAAGAAACACACCATGCCCAAGCAGACACCCAGCCAACCGCTGAATGTGTTGGCAATGATGAGGCTGATATGGCCAACTACATTATTGCGTTTCCTGGAGCTACACGTGTCAGCTCCACAGGGACCATTAATGGCACGTTGTTGGTGAACGATGATGGTGTCCCTATAAAGCATGTACAACTCCCAGGTAAATTTTAATATTTTAACTATTTCATGTATTTTATCTAAAACATATTTATCATGATTTTTATTTTTAAATTAATGATAATATCTTCTTTTTCTTTTGGTTTTATTCTGTGTAGGAAACAATGAGTTCTACAGGATTCTGGAGAGCCATGCGTTGGTAATTTTTGGCCCAATCATACGTACAGGGTGGAATTCCCAGAATTCCAACCTGAAAAAAGAACTTTTAGATTATCTAGAAGCCCTTTTTGGGGTCGGCACATTTGACAGAAAAGCGGTGGCTCAGGTAGCCGGCAAATATTTGAAATATACCAGGGACACCTATAGGACACAATTGCAATTTAACCCTAGATATGAGCGTCCTCTCGCAGTTTCAAAGAGTGAGTGGAGAGCACTCATCCATGACGGAAAAGAGAAAAGGGCAAAGAAAGAAGGAAAAATGCCAACTGGACCCGCAAGGTAAATTACAACTTTAATTCAATAGCTTTAATTTTCTCTATGTCTAAAATAAAAGTGTGCTACGTCATATCTGACTTCAATTTTGTTGATGCTAGGTTGCCTGACACCTCAAAGGCAACCAAAGATAGGATTGAGAAAAAGGGCCATAACAAGCTAGGCCAGGGCGGCTACTTGAAATTAGCTGCAAGAATTGTAATTAAGTAGCTAAACATCTTATAATTAATTGTATCGCCTTCCAACGTTTTTGTAATCCTATCAGATATGATTAAAAATACACAATCATATGCAATGTAGGGTGATGACTTCGGAACAGAAACTACAGAGGAAGATAAAAATATCGCTTTTCGTTTTGGCTATCAAGCTGTAGTTGAACGTCGCAGAAGCTTGGGGCAGGTCCCAAGATCTAGAATGCCTGATAAGGTAAAACATTAACCTTTCAATATTTTTGTTTTCGTCCATAAATTTAATGTCTAACAAATTTGTTTAAATCAGGGGAGCAGCACTACCAACGAGGCAAATAACCCAGTTTTAGAGCCAGATGTAGATGATCCTCTCGTGCAACCTAATCATTGTAGTGGGGACCAGGCCGACAATGCTGCTATCAGTGAGGGCCGTGACGGTAATTAATTTCCACTTATAATTTTTTCTAATTATACCTTGATGGTTGTCCTTATAACGTTTTTGTTTAAATGACAGAGAATGTTTCCCTTGATGATCTTACCACCAGAGAGGAAGACAGGGCAACAGTCCCAACGGCGACAACTGGTGCACCAGGTAAATAATCTCATTGCAATTTTTTTTATTAATATTACCGAACTAGTTCAATGATATTTAAAAACTGAAAATTAAAATTTAATATTATTTGTTTTTGTAGGCAATGCCCCGTCACTGGATGAGACCAGACATCGTGACTATGCAACTAGGTCAGCGGCGACAACTGGTGCACCAGGTAAATAATCTCATTGCAATTTTTTTTATTAATATTACCTAACTAGTTCAATGATATTTAAAAAATGACAATTAAAATTTAATATTATCTGTTTTTGTAGGCGATGCCCCGTCACTGGATGAGACCAGACATCGTGACTACGCAACTAGGTCAGCGGCGACAACTGGTGCACCAGGTAAATAATCTCATTGCAATTTTTTTTATTAATATTACCGAACTAGTTCAATGATATTTAAAAACTAAAAATTAAAATTTAATATTATATGTTTTTGTAGGCGATGCCCCGTCACTGGATGAGACCAGACATCGTGACTACGCAACTAGGTCAGCGGCGACAACTGGTGCACCAGGTAAATAATCTCATTGCAATTTTTTTATTAATATTACCGAACTAGTTCAATGATATTTGAAAACTGACAATTAAAATTTAATATTATCTGTTTTTGTAGGCGATGCCCCGTCACTGGATGAGACCAGACATCGTGACTACGCAACTAGGTCAGCAGTGCGGGTCGAAAGGCACGAAACAGGAGCAAAGCATGATGATATTGATGATGTAATTAGGAGCTTTAGAAATAGGAAGAAGAAAAAGAAAATTCGATAATGTAAAATATTGTATTATTATAAGACAAACGTTACCATACTTGGAACTTTTTTTGCGTTATATAAAAACTCATTTATCATACTATTTTTATGTCAAGCATTAATTGCAATGTTTCCTTGCGTACTTTTTGTTGAATTGTTTTTTTATTAGTTATTGAATATTTTTTTTTATGCTCATGAAAGTAAAAAATGAAATATAGATTGGGTATTGGGGAATTGAGAGTGATGTGAAGGGGGGGGGGGGAGGGGGAGGGGCCATAAGAGCTTCCACCTTCACGTGGTTGGCCCTGTTTAGTAGAGAATAATTTATTGGAGCGATTTAATCTTGGAACAAACCTCCCTCAATCCAGTGTAGCAACAAAAAAGTCACTGTTGACTTAGTTGCTACTCTTTCAGATCGTGGGAGGCTTGTTCCAAGTTCATGCGACTCCAATAAATTGTTCTTGAAACGAAGAGGAGCTTATTCAAGTATGTTTTGACATTTTCAACATATGTTCTAACATTATCATAATAATGCATCTTAGAGTAAAAAATACTACATCAATTACTTGTATTTATTGTATAGATAATGATGGATTTTGATTGACTAGGCAGTGCAGGTACAAATCCTCTTGCATCATGAGCAATACAACTTGTCAACCAGGGTCATGTCCAGGATATTTTTGCTTGTGCGCTTGACCAGGTTCGTAATGTCACATTTCGTAAGTTCCTTTACAGTTCATAATTCAATATTAAGCTTGTTCATGATTATTATCTAGGTTTTTTGTATGTGTTTTTTCATCTATTTGATTGTAAGCAACTCTGCATGTTTCCTATTTTTCACTATGATTTCTCCCATTACCACTCCCAGGATGAATCCGACTTTATTGTTACATAGGTTACTTTATTGTTACTATGATTTCTCCATTTACGATTTCATAGGTTACATCATGTAAAGTTGTCAATCTCGTGTTGGTGATGAGCTTTAGTTCTCCAGATTTGGGGCTTTTCTGATATTTTCTCCCTCATGTCATTCCTGCATCACCTCGTTGTTTGAGCATGCCAATTGTCTACCACTTGTACCAATTGGCACATGTCAATCTCCGAGTGGTGCCACATTTCACCTATTTTCAGTGAGAGTTTAGGGTTTCTCTAACATAGCTTCAGAAATCCGATTCAGTGCCTGCTTGAATATTGTCACATAATAATCATGGTTTGGATTGATGAGCATGTTCTAAATGGTTGGTTGATTCATAAGAACCACCCATATAGTCATCTTGAGATATTTCAAAAGTTTTCTCGGGTTTCCTTTTTCACCGTTTCTAGTGGGTGGGATGGTGTGGGGTGATCCATCAATACTGGTGCTCTTGTAGTAGGGAATTTGTTTTTGGGGATATAAAGGAGAATTTGATGTAGATATCCCATTGGATGCATTCATAGATGGGCACGATAGGTCAAGAATTTAAATTAAAAATATGCAACCTCTAGCATGGCAACCCGAAGGCCGCAAGAGACACTGGTTAAAGATTGTTTTGTGCTGGCCTTAATATAGTCATGATTTCTTTCTATTATCTTAATGCAAATATATAGTCCGGTCTCATTAAAATGAGGATTGTGGTTGTATTTCTCTTTGGTTGTTTCTCTCTTAATGCTCCAAAAGTTGCCAAAAGTTGTGATAGTTGTTTAGTTTGCCTGTTACAACTTAAAAGTGGTTTTTAGCAATGGGAGTCATGTTTTTTAAGGTTCATACTAATATGAAGATCTTGTAATTCTATATTTAGCATAAGAGAAGATGGCCTCTGCTTTGGGTAGTATGACAACAATTACCACATCTACCTCATTGGGTAACAATGGAAAGGGGAAGAAGTTGGGTGCAATGTTTGATAATTATGGCAGACAATTGTCTTCTCTTTCAGTTTTTTCACCCATTTCCTTTAATCGCTCAAGCAAAAGAGGGACTCTGAGATTACACGACAGAGAGAAGGTAGTTAATACAAGAGCTATGGAAAAGGAGTTGTACTTCAACAAGGATGGCTCAGTGACAAAAAAATTGTAGGTCAGAGAAAAAATTATGTTTAAAGGAAGGTCACCTGCACGTGAAACTTCACTGCGGTGGATCTTTCCTTGTCCACTTATATTCAATTTTAATGTGTTATTTTAATTTTTCATGGAGGGTTGTTTTGGCATATGGTCTGGCATTCAATTGCACACTTACTGAAAGCATTGTCAATTTGTCTTGCAGGCGGTGTGAACAAACTTGTTGATCTTGTTGGAGTCACCCTTGGGGCGAAGGGAAAAATTTTGTCTTGGAGAGCAAGCATGGTTCTCCGAAAATAGTTAATGATGGTGTGACAGTAGCTAAGGAGGTAATTTGTAGAAGTGTGCTCTGGTTTTCTTTTTAACGTTGTATTAGTTCCCCCTCTTAAATGTCTTAGATTTGGTAGGCATAATTTGAAAACTCAAAGGTGAAAGGAAACATATTTGTTACCCAGTGGTATACTTGGCCTATGGACTAGCCACATTAGAGTAATGCATAAAGCTTTTCACAAAAATAAAAGGAAAGGGTTATGGCTGAGTCAAATTTTATTGTTATTGATAGTGTAATGAAATGTATCTCAATGCTATGGTTTTGGCCTTTTTATTGGTTGAATTAGAGGACCTAGTTGAAAATATTGGGGCCAAGTAGGCTGGTTTTCCTTTTTGCTGATGGTTTGGTGTATCTAATTGAATTAGTTGCGTAAGGTATTTTTGGTTGCAAACTCCTTTTCATTTTTCATACAGTATTGGCCTTGTGGAATACATTTGATTGTGTGGTCTTGTTAGATCTACAACATTTGTAGTTGTTTAGTCTTATGGCCGAGGTGCACTTTTATTATGAAAATAGTTGATGCAATATTGTCATTTAATCCTTACTACAGGGTAGCATGTTGAGAAGTTTCTTGTGAAACATTTGGTATTCAAAATGACACTTGATCCTATACAGCATCATGCACTTGACTTAAAAATTCATATTCAAAGTGTGCCAGAAAATTCTTGCAAAATTTCAAATATTTATGTTGTTTTAAACCATTATCTTTTTCATGTATTGGATGTTGAAAACGAGAAAAAGACTTTGGTATGAAACCAACTGGTGAATAATTTCCAGCAAAACAACCACTTCCAAGACATGATTTAGAAGTAGAACATATGTACTTATGAAGCATAGAAAGATATCCTTGATGCATTGTCAATGTTTGGCTAGGGTTATTTTTGGAGAAAATAACTCCTTATTCCTAGAATAGTGATCTTCAATATAAGTAAATGCCAGAGAAGAGAGATCATCGTGTGACGCAACAAAACTGAAATTGGACCCCTAAGGAGAGTTGGTGTGTCTACAATCGCTCTGTCAGCATTTTCCCTTGGTTTACCCCGTTCTTTTCCTCCAGCCTGAGTCTTAATTGACTTCTTCTTTCTTCTGGTTTATTTATCAAATTCATAGAAATTCGTAGAATTTGATAAATAAATACTATCCACAATGCTTGGACTTTAATTTATATTCCCGACTTTATATTATCTCCAAGCCTTATAACCAATGTTTAACTTTCAACACTTTGTATTTATACTCCACGTTTCTTTTTAAATAAATAACTTGTAATGAACTTTTGGCTCTATATTTCACCACCCAGCCTTACAACAATCATGCTCCAGACTTATGCTAATTATCCGCCAATCGTTTAATTAAACAATTTCATTATACTCCGGCCCCACCTATATATCAATAACCAATCAAACACTCGTATCGTACCTGGCTATCCTCCGCACACCTTAGTTAACCTCTGGGCAAGTTCAACGTGCGACCACCGTCCGATGGCCCTTCTCCAAATCAACGACTCTTGGCAATTTCGCTCGGCTTCCAACGTCGAGCTTTAACGTGCGATGGCGCGGGTTAAACGGTGGTTTTCCGGGGGTCACTTCGCCACGTGTCACATTCCCTATGGAATCACTCGCGAATAGGAAATACCGCCTACTCCGCAAAAGCCGTGCGATATGGGCAACCCGCTTTTGAGATTCCGCTCGTGGTTTTGGTAGAGGGCTTGACCACGGGTGCAAGTCTGGTTCCGTTATCCTTTTGTTTGTTAACTCATGTCCAATCCTCGGGTCAGGTTCCGCTATCCTATTGTCATTTTTCCATTATGGCAAGCTTCTTCTAGCCACTTAGGAATAGAAAATGTAATTGGATATAAATTTGAGGCCTCTTCTATTTTAGAAAGAGCATCATGTACTAAATTTTCCTTACCCTTTTTGCAGATTATCTCAAAATTAAAACTTTTCATTTTTTCTCCTCATTTTTTTTAATCTTCCAATGAAATCCATAGCTTCAAAAAATACTTTATGCTATCATGGTATATCTTGACTTTAAAGTACCTCCCAATGATATACTATCCCCATTTTTTATTGCATGTAATATTGCTTCCATTTATTTTTCATACGTAGATCTCACCAAATATTTTCTTGAATTCCTTGCTTTTAAAAGCCAATGATATCCCTTATTGTGTTAATGTTACGTAAATTCCTTGTCCTAGTGCCTCACACTCTACTATGAATGTTTTACCAAAATTAGGTGCAACCGATGTTGGTGTATAAGACATGGCATCCATTAAAAGAGAGAATGCCAAAGTAGCCTCATCATTCCATATAAATGATATTTTCTTCAAGAGATTGTGAGTGGACTTGAAATGCATGCATAATTCTTAGCAAATGATCAATAATATCATGTAAGTCTAAAAAATCTTCTAAGAACCTTGATTTTCTTAGGAATAGGTCATTTTGTAATAGCTTGCATCTTTTGAGGCTCCAACTTCACTCCTTCCTTTAAAACAATATGAACCAAATACTCGAAGTCTTATTTCCCAAAAGCACATTTGGATATTTTTACATAAAAATGATTGTTCTCAATAATTTATATAACTTTTCCACATGTTTAGTGTGGTATTCCCATGATTTATTATAAATATGTGTATTATCAAAGAAAACCAACACAAATTTTATAAGATGGGATCAAACAAAATTGTTCTTAAGTCGAGCCCTCCGAACTTCAAATGGTGATAAACCATAATTCAAACCAAATTCGCGTTCCAAAATAGCCTGCTGACGTCGGCCAATTTTGTGACGCGAAAACCAAATGAATTCCGCCCTAATATTTTTTGGGTCCGAAGTTGGGCT
>JAXQQM020061832.1:0-49932 GCA_034641835.2 Pinus albicaulis
CCTCTGTCCTCCAACATCACGAGTGAGACCAAGTTCTTCTTTAGACATGGAACATGCATAACATCTTTCAACATAAATGGTTTACCTGACTCCCTCTCAAAGGTAATGGTACCAATCTTGGTCACACTGTATCGTCCATCGTCGCCCATATATATGCATTTGGAGATATTTCTCCTCCAAGTCACTAAAAAGCTCCTTATCTCTCCTCATGTGGAAGGAAGCCCCACTATCAAGATACCACACCGATCCCATTGTGCTTGAAACCAAGCATGCGATCAAAGAGAAATAAAGTTCAAATTGCGAAGCAAGGGCCTCACCAGCTGCAGCTCCAGCAGTCTTCTTGTTCTTCTTTTTCTGTGGGCAGTTAGTGGCGAGATGCCCACATTCATGACAGTGAAAACACTTCACCTTGGACAAATCCAACTTCTTTCCTTTAGCCTCGAATTTTGAATGGGATTTCTTCCCCTCCCCTTTCCTTGCTTTGGCAGCCAAAGCATAGTCCTTTTCATCATCATGCTTTGATGAAGAACAATCTCTGGTGTTTCGCCTGAACTCCTCCTGTACTAGATCCGACCACAGTCATTCCCAATCCGACAGTTTTTCCCATCCGTTGACAGAGTCTTGATAACTGTGCCAACTCTTAGGAAGTCCCAAGAGATCCAAACTCACCAAATCATCATCAGCAATCGTGATTCCCACACTCCCAAGTTCATCTCGACATTGGACAAACTTTGTGAGATACTTAGGAATATTGTCGCCCTTTTCCATTTTGATCTTTTTGATTTTGTCCTTCAACACCAATTTTCTATGGTCGCTGCTGCTTTGGAAAATATTCGTCAAAGCCTTCCACATTGCAAATCGAGTGGCTTTCCCATGAAGGCTTGAGACAATATGGTCTCTCACACCTTCTAATGGAATCCTTCTCGTCTTCGCTACTTTTTTTTCCAGGTGTCAAGTAATGCAGCATCCATCGAAGTGGGCTTAGGAACATCATTTTCAATGAATTCCTTCAAGCCATTATCTTCAAGCACTGCCTCCATCCTATCCTTCCATGCAATGTAGTTCGAGCTGCCCTCAATTGCATACTCTAACCACAAACCATTGAAAGCCATTTCGATGTTTACTCAACTGTCGCACCAAAAAATTCTTGTAGCAAATTCGAATTGTTTCCACCAACAAACTCAGCTACTGGTTCAATATTGCAATCTTCTTTGCTCTGATACCATGTAGAAATTTTAATACAATTATGTATTGCCGGATTCTCCTAATCTAAAAAATATATGCCACTGTTAAATACATAATCCTTCTCCTTAAATATTTGTGGAAATTTAATCTCCAATTGCAAACACATGAAGAAAAATCAATCACACATAACACATGCTTTTACCGGGAAAGAATAAAGCTAAAAACCCCACTATTATATATTATGTATATATCACGGATCATGAAACAATATCATACAAAATTCTAATTCGAGAGCTCTCAGTACAATATACAATCGTCTCACACTATCATTCAAAAATTGGCATAAGCATGCACCAATTTACTGCCTCCTGACAGCCTGTCTCCACTGCGCAATTCCTGCTGATCACAATCCCTAAATGAATTCGATCTTGCCTTTCCTTGACTGTGCAATCCTCATTGGCATCTTCAATGTGTGTGTGGTTGCAACTGAGCACCCACTAATGTCACAACTGATAGTCAAATTGACCCTTTCACCAACCTCTCAACTGGGTCTCCACTTGATCTGACATGCATGTATTTAACAGTAGTATTTCTTCAGTTGCATGTGAGTCCACTGCTTGTGAATTAATTAAATAATTAATTCACCGATCTCTCACTAGTGTATCTTTAGTTACAACAAGTTACAACTAGCACAACTGAGTTTAACTAAATAACAACTCACATAACTACTCATCCAACTCTGTTACAACTTCGAATCACTTAGTTATAACTCAGTCACTCTGCATGTCCCACCAACCAACCTTAGAACTTGAAATTCCTTCAGTCAACTGGTTTTCCACATCAGTTAATTGAAATCAAGTGCTTCAAGAGAATAGATTATTATTTATTGTCTAACTATTATTAACGATTAATAATAATCGACATGCGATCTATAAATAAACTTCACCCATGCATCTAAAAATAGAATCTCATCTATAAATAGAATTTGCTCAACCATCTATAAATATACTCCCGCTATAAATAGAATATGCTTAACATTCTAAAAATAGACATATCACCTAAAAATAGTAGACTCCTGCTATAAATAGAATATGCTCAACATTCTAAAAATAGACATATCACCTAAAAATAGCTTGCGGGCCCCACCTAGTGTAGGTGCTTAATTTTCACTAGGATCATCATCTTGTTGAATCTCGACAAAATGAACAGTAAAAAGTCATTAAAAATAATTTTTTACAATATAAATTTAAAATATGAAGAAGTTTGGGAACACTCAAAAAAAGATATCGATAATAAATAAAAATATAATAAATAAACCTGAAGTATTGTAAATAAATAAAACATCCTTTTATACCTACCCATGAAGTATGGTACATAAATAAAAATATAAATAAACTAGAGGTATGGTAAATAAATTAAACTTTTTTTATATTAACTCCATAAACCTTTTTATATTTACAAAAACTCAAAAAAGAGGTTTTATTTAGGTGAAGCCTATAGGCCAAATAACACGGGACAAATTATTATTAATACCATGGGACAAATACCATTGGTTAAATACCATATTTATAAAAGAGGTATGGTGAATAATAAACATAAAAGAGGTATAAAGAGGTAAGGTAAATAAATAAAAAAATATCTCATAGGATTAGAAATCAACATCTAATTATATACCAACCCTATGGGTCAAATTCCATCCACCAAATTATTATTAATACCATTAAAAAAAAACCTTATTAACCCTAATATTAATATGAATATTATTATTAAATCTAATATTCATATTAATATTATTAAATTTAATAAATTTGGATTAATACAATATTAAATTTGTTATATTGTAATATATATTAATATATCATGATATATATATTAACTCTAGATATATATGGGAGGGAATAAAAAAAAGAAGATGATAAATGTGGGGAAATATGGAGAGTGGCAAGGGAGAGATGGACATATACTGAAGGAGAGGGGAGAAGTGGAATGAAGAGATAGAGAGAGGGAGAGGAGTGAGAGTGGTAGAGAAGGGTAATAGAGGGAGAGGGAGACATAAAGATGGAGGTGGGAGAGAGAGAAGGAAAGAGGGAGGGATAGGAGGAAAGAGGGAGGGATAAGGAGAGAGGATTGGAGGGTAGAGAGAGAGAGATCGAGAGAGAGAGAGAGAGAGAGAGAGAGAGAGAGAGAAGAAGTTGGAGGGGCAGAGAGGGAGGGAAGAAGAAAGATATAGAGAGTGAGAAGTGGAGAGAGAGGGAGTGACAAGAGAGAGATGGAGAGAGAGTGTGTATGTTTAGGGGTGAAATAAAGAGACATAGAAGGAGTGATGGAAACAAGGGGGGAGAGAAGGACTGAGGAGGAGAAAGGGATGGATATAGTAACATAGTTGGAGAGAGAGAGATAGAGTGATGGGCAAAGAGAGAGGATTGGAGGACAGAGAGAGAGAGAGCGCGGGGTGGGGGGGAGGGAGAGAAAGGGAGAGAGAGAAAGAAAGTGATGAGGGAAGAGAGAGGGTTGTAGGGGTGAGAGAGAGAGAGAGAGAGAGAGAGAGAAAGAGAGAGAGAGATATGAGTGATGGGGAGGAGAGAGGGAGGGAGATAGGAGGAGAGAGGGAGTGATAGATTCAAAGTGGGAGAGAGGGAGGGATAGAGATATGAAGCTGGATGGGGAGAGAGGGAGGGAAGAAGAAATACATACAGAAGGAGTAGTGGAGAGAGAGAAGGAGCAAGGGAGATATGGAGAGAGAGTGTGTATGTTTGGGGGTGAGATAAAGAGAAAAACACTGAGAGATGGAGAGAAGGGGGGAGAGGAGAGATAGAGAGGCATATAGTAACAAATTTGGAAGGTGGAGAGAGAGAGAGAGAGAGAGAGAGAGAGAAAGGTGGGAGAGAAAGGAAGAGAGAGAGTGAAGAAAGGTAGGGAAAGAGAGATGGAGATGGAGGGGGAGAGAGAGGGAGGTAAGAATAAATACATAGAGAGTGAAATGTGGAGAGAGAGAGAGAGAGATAAGGAATATGGAGAGAGAGGGAGAGGATAGCTGGAGGGAAGAGAGATAGAAGCGGGGGAGAGGGACGGAAGGGGAATAAAAAGAGAGGGGAGGAGAGGAGGAGGGAGTGATAGATAGATAGATTGGAGAGAGAGACTGTATGTTTTGGGTTTATATAGAGAGACAAAGGGAGATACAGATATAGATGGAAGGTGAAGAGAAAGAAGAGATAGATGAAGACAAGGAGGGAGGGACAAAGAGATTGATAGATATGGAGTGAGAGAGTTTGTTTGTTTGGCTGGGTGAGATAAATAGATAAAGAAGGAGAGATAGAGGAAGATATAGATATAGATGGAGGGGGAAGAGAGTGAAGAATATTTCTTGCACTAGATGCATTGATTTCAGTGTAAATGGTGATTTCTGATTCTATTTAATTGCTTGAACTAGATGCATTGATTTTAGTGTAGATGTTGATTCCTATTGATATTTGATTACTTCCACTAGATGCATTGATTTCAATGTAGATGATTTCTAATATTATTTGATTTCTTTCACTAAATGCATTGATTTCAGTGTAGATGGTGATTTCTAATCCGATTTGATTGCTTGCACTAGATGCATTAATTTCAATGTAGATGTTGATTTATAATTATATTTGATTGCTTGCACTAGATGCATTGATTTCAATGTAGATGATTTCTAATCCTATTTTATTGCTTGCACTAAATGCATTGATTTCATTGTAGATGGTGAGTTCTAATCCTATTTGATTGCTTGCACTAGATGCATTGGTTTCAGTGTAGATGTTGGTTTCTAATCCTATTTTCTTACTTGCACTAGATGTATTGATTCAGTGTAGATGTTGATTTCTAATCCTATTTGATTACTTGCATTAGATGCATTGATTTCAGTGTAGATGTCGTTTTCTAATCTTATTTATTTCTTGCATTAGATGCATTGATTTCAATGTATATGTTCATTTCTAATTTTATGTAACTGAATGTATGATGGTACATTAATTTTAAAGTCATTGGATTAATAGTGTGCATTGATTTCGGTGTAACCATAAAAAAATATTGACAATGTACATTGATTTTTGTGTTATAGTAATTAAACCTATTAATATTGGAGAGCAAGAAAGACAAGATATAATGGTTTATGATTCCAATTGTCCTTTTCATATAATCGATATGAAAATATGACAAAATTAACAAGGGTGGCAATAAGAATAGTAGAAAAAAGTAGTTTGAGATTGATCACAATGAAAACTATTTGTAGACTATTTGTAATTGATTGCATTGTTATTATTCACATTTTCTATCTTTCAATATTATTACATTGTCACTTTGCATTTCATCATTAAAGTTATTTTACAATATTTATCATCTCCACAAACTAAGGTAACTAAGTAAATTTAAAATTAAAATGACTATAAATCTTAGACATATTTAGCATATTTAAATGGTTATATTAATATTAGATGTATTTACATATCATTGATAAAATTAATCATATGTTGCTCATATTATCCATTGATTTTCCTTGGCAACACATGACTGAAACCAGCCTAGATCCATCTTAACTCGGGATCTGTCAAGCTCAGAAATGGATCAAATATCTCGAAGTGCAAACCTTTCCTCAAGTTTTACAAGATTTTCACCTTGAAATATTTGATCTCTCTCGAGTTAAGATGGATCTAGACTGATCGATATGCAAACAATCTAAAAGAAATTTAATATTTCATTATAGTTTCCTTTTTTTAATTTTATAAACAACATATATACCGATGATCCAATATTCCTGCATAATTTTCTTTTCTATACGAGCAATTGAGAAAAAACAAAAAACACAATAACACAATAGTGAACTGCAAGACTTTTTCATTTTAATAAATAACAATTGGATTTTTTCATCTTTATAAATAATATCAAAAAATACACACATCCCTGTAAGTCATTAAAAGTTTTTTTTAAGCATCCAAAACAGAGACATAAATGAAAATTGAAATAATGAAATTGTTGACTTTTTCGTTTTAGTAGGTAACCTGAATACAAGCAATCATCCAAAAATGATATAACATATAAGCAATTGAGAAGAAACATTTAAGTGAAATGGAGTAAGATTTTCTTCATTTTTATAAATAACATGCATACAATCAATGTAGAAGAGACACATAAATGAAAACGAAGATGTATATGGAGTAAGATTTTCTTCATTTTTATAAATAACCTGTATACAATCAATGTAAAAGAGAAACGTAAGTGAAAAACTTGTAAGTCTAACCAAGATGTGTTCCATAAGACATCAACCTATAAGCCATTCAAAAACATTCAAGTGAAATGGAGTAGGATTTTCTTCACTTTTATAAATAACGTAAATAACCTGTATACAATCAATGTAGAAGAGACACCTAAGTGAAAAACACAAAAGTGAAAAAAAATGTGTATGGAGCATAACAAAAATGTATGATTTTGCCGAATTACCTGTATACAAATCTACCAAGACGTGTATGGAATAGGATTTTAGTTATGTTTAGCTGAATTTTCGGAAATTGTTTGAACGCTAGAAGGAGGGCTTGAACCTCCGACCTTGTGGTTAACAGCCACACGCTCTAACCAACTGAGCTATTCCAGCAGTAATATTTATGGTACTTATGTACATCGAACGACTTGTACTGGGATTCAGACATTGTTTTCTCCTATCATACTTTGATCCTAATCATAATCAGTACCACCATCTTATATTTCCGTATTCTCATGATCTATTCCTTGTTTCAGTAATCATAATCAGTACCACCATCTTATATTCCGTAATCTCATGATCTATTCGTTGTTTCAATTTTCTATTTCTTAACATAGGATATGGATATGTTGCATCGTCATTACTCTCATGATAACCAACTACACCAGGGCACCAACTGTTCTGTAATGACAGGGGCTAGTCTACTACATCTAAGGCACGAGATGCATAGGAGGTGGCAATTTAGGTTTATGACGGAACAAAAGGCGAACAAGAAATTAAAAAATGAAGGAAATGGTTTCTTTTCGGAGATACATATTAAAACATGGATAATGGATACTATTATATTGAGGAGGGATATTAATCAAAACTTAACAACATTCTTTCAACCAATCCAATCTCTGAGATCTGTTTATTGTGAATCTTTGAAGACCTTTTATTCCATGATAACAAAGTGCTTTTTTGGTTACGGCTCTTCCAGTAAAGAAGAATAGTGTTGATGATGGATGGTAAACTATCCACTGTAATGCGACAAACATTCAGTGAAGGCTCGCAGTTTTTACTCTTTCTGTGGACTGACAGTGATCAGATTTCGAACTGTCCCTTAAAATGAATAGACAGAATGCACTTGTTTATTTACGTCAAAGGTGTCTCAGCCCAGTTAACAATGAATCTGGACTGGCACAGATGAGACACACAAACGAGGCAAAGATTATTGAAACTCAAAAATTGAAGCCACTTCTGATATAGATTGATTGAAGGCTTTTTTGAAGTCCACAAAATTTACAAGATTGATTATTCAGTCATTCACTTCTCCACGTTGGTGAAAGAGATAGATTAAAGCGTACTCGTCCATTTATTAGGAAAACAAGGGGAATATTAGTTTTAATGTTATCATTCCGTTGTCGTCTAGTCCGGTTAGGATGCCTGGTTTTCACCCAGGCGACCCAGGTTCAAATCCCGGCAACGGAAAGGAGTGGTAGTCTCTCCTTTTTGAGGAATAGGAAGACTAATGGGGAATTTTCTATTGTCTTTGATGTAAGCTTTATTTTTTCAATGATGTATTATTCACTTTTCATGATGATTTGAATAAGAATTTTTCAATGATGTATTATTCACTTTTCATGATGATTTGAATAAGAATAGGAAGACTAATGGGGAATTTTCTATTGTCTTTGATGTAAGCTTTATTTTTTCAATGATGTATTATTCACTTTTCATGATGATTTGAATAAATAAAAGAATAGGAACATTAGGCAATTTTCTATTGTCTTATAGGAAGACTAATGGGGAATTTTCTATTGTCTTTGATGTAAGCTTTATTTTTTCAATGATGTATTATTCACTTTTCATGATGATTTGAATAAATAAAAGAATAGGAACATTAGGCAATTTTCTATTGTCTTTGATGTAAGCTTCATTTCATCAATTATATATTATTTACTTTTCACTTAATAAGAAATGATGATTTGAATAAATGATGTAAGTTTGACTCTTCCTGGCAACGGAAAGGAGTATTCCTCTATTCCTCTTTGAGGAATAGGAAGACTAATGGGGAATTTTCTATTGTCTTTGATGTAAGCTTTATTTTTTCAATGATTCTATTAGAATAGGAACATTAGGAAATTTTCTATTGTCTTTGATGTAAGTTTCATTTCTTCAATTATATATTATTTACTTTTCACTTAATAAGAAATGATGATTTGAATAAATGATGTAAGTTTGACTCTTCACTCAATAAGAAGATTAATAGGCAATTTTCTATTATCTTGCATTATTCACTTTTCACTCAATACGAAATGATGATTTGAATAAATGATGTAAGTTTGACTCTTCACTGAATAAGAAGATTAATAGGCAATTTTCTATTATACCAATATAATAAAGAGGATGACATTGCAAGTATAGATGAAAAATGAATATATGAGCATTGCTATAATAAAATAACATAGAGAATGGTTTTATTCCACAGGGAAGAAGATGTATTGTCATGGTTTCAATCCTTTGAAATGATATGAACTTGATCTTGTTTCTAGTTAAATGTTCTGCATAGATATTTTCTTACTATCCTTTATTTACACTATGAGGTAAACATACCATGTATATCTCAAATACTTTTAAGCATTATTATTTTGCAATTATTAAAAATCCTAAGTATGAGAACCTAAAGGGGCTATGATAACACAAGCGAGGAAAGATGAAGGGGTCTAAAATAATTTTACATTACTAGAATCCTATCTCATTTTTCTACTCTTCTTATTATTAACCTTCACTCTATTGAGCCTAGACTATATGGGATATAAGAGGAGTGGATGAAACCAAGCATTAGATCTAAGCCACCACCTCCTATTTTGTGGGAATTTCCACCGACAAAAAGAAGTGGGCTTTATGCTCTTGTTGGCCATATTTTTCTCATGCAAAGAAGAGAGAATTCAAATGGAAATGGAGAGCTCACTTTTGGAGAAGAAAAGGGAGATTTTTCTTGGGAAAAGAGGGCTTTTGTACTATAGGATGGAGAAACCATGAAAGGAAACCATGAGAACCTTGAGAAGAGCTAAGAACTAACAAAATTCTATTGGAGTTAATGGACAATAGGTTGGACCTTTCTATGCCCACACTAAATAGCACTAGAGGGAGGAACTTTTGAGGAAATATTGAGCAAAAAAGGAATAACCTTCTTTGTGTTATGTGGGACATATATTATGGGTGCCAAATAGTTGTTTGATTTCAAGAACTCAATAATGGGACACTTCATTATTATTATTCTTGTTCCTAAGATGGAGATATTTCCCTGAGAATTTTATGTTATCCTTCTTTATCCCAATTTTGTCATAGCCTTGTTAGGGGGTGGTGTCCAAAATGACTACTTGTAATTGGTTCGCAAATTGCTCCATCTTTGTTAGTTGCTTAGCACTTAATCCTTAACACATATAAGTTATTCATCTTCATTATGGAAATTCTTTATATACGTTGACTATAATATGTAGTATCGTTTATGGAAATTGAAATTGGTAGAAACAATCCATCTTACCAATGTTATATTCATTGGTAGAAACAATCCATCTTTCCACTCCATGACTATTTATGAGTTTAATGAAATGGTTTCAATATTCCCATTTGATTTCTGATTTGGAGGAGTTATGATAATTGGGCGAAGGTGTTTCTTATTAATGCTTACTTTACACTTATAATTTTTAATTCCTATGTAAAAACATTTCTAGATCATCTAAAAACAAGATATGAATGAAATTGAAGATGGACAATATTCAAAAAAAGAGGTAGAATGTTTGAGGAAATCAAAATTCAAAATTTTTGAAAAGGACTCCAAACCCCTTTTAACCTATTATTTTCTACATTCTAATCCATTTGAAATAGAGAAAAAAATTCTTTGATTGCCTCCATTTGATCCCAAATCAAAGAGTTATGGTGGGTACATGGAAATTTCATAAGGTTGACTAGTCATGAAGAAACATCATAGGATATACAAATTGATATGAATATGCATAATTGTAGTCATAAAAAAATAGCATAGAAGCTAGCTACAAAGTCATATTCTCAATGATATGCCTCAAATTGCAAGCAACTTCAGAAATTACAAAACCATGTTATTTTAAGATCCAACTATGGTGATATTATAAACCCATACTTTATATAATGTTTACACATAGTCTATGTGATACCATATAACATAAATTTATGTTCTAGCTATAGATAATGATGTGACATTAATGTTTGTGATTATCTGACAAAATCCATCTCATCCCCAAGGCATGTAACATTTGCTACTTGTCATATGTTTTGATTCTATACAATGGGAGAGGCAATAGTTTCCAAAGCACCAAATTGGATATATTGCTATGGATGAATTCAACTATGTGAAGATATGTAATACTTGAAAAAACAAACATCTCCATGGAAGTTATAAATTATCTTGTCAATAGAGCAGTTGGTTCTACTAAAATGACACATTTAAGCAATAGGAGTCATAAGTGATATATTGTTTAGTAAATCGATCTCAAGTGCAACAACACTTTATCCATATAGTATATACTTTCCATTAGGAATATATTTCATTATTGTACTACGATCAAGGGAGAATTGATTTGTTTCCAAACTTTGTTACATTAAATTCCTTATTTTCTGTAATATTTCGGGTGAGATTTTTATGTTTTTGAGAGATGTTGCAATGAGCTTCCAAGATGGACCATGATGGAAGTAATGTTGAAACGTCTACCTTTTTTTATTTTTCACACTTGATATCTCCACATAAGTATGTGTATTACTATGTGAACAATATTGAGTGGTCTCATATATTATTGTTGTTGTGCACTTCATTTTGTCCATTCCATTGCTTGTCCTATTGCTCTCGATGCAACTTGCACCTCCAATTCTTTGCAGGGTTTAATCCTTTATTATAAACAATTGATTTTACTTCAGAAATTCATTACAAATAATGGAAAATTAAATGCATGTCACAACTGAGTGCACTACATGTAATACATCTTGCATCTGGGAACCAAAAGTAGCCATGCCTAGAATGGAAGCTACAATAGCCAAATACTCATCAACATCACAATGTTTGTGCCCTTCTACTAAAGGGAAAATTTTCCCAAGGTGACTATTTAATGTAGCATTCCCATGCATTTATAGTGAAAAACTGAACATAAAGACAAATATCTAAGCATTTTGTAGTAAAACTTGACCTTAGTTTAGTGAGGAATCAGACGAAAATCTAAGCGTTTTCTTTGGAAAACATAAATAAGTCCGGCCATATTCTTTTAACTCTTCTTTCAATAATGATGATGGTATCCTTATGAGCATGAGTACATGACATATTAGTATTAGAGTTGTTTTTAAACACTAAGTGTTGTATGAGCTCAAGGTAAATGGAGACAAAGCCTCCCAAGGATGTTCGTGATAGTTCTCTGGAAGGAAATTGAAAACCTTATTCAAGAAAATTTAGAAATGTTATCATTGTCTCAAGGAGTCAACTTGTTATGAAAAACCAATGAAGCTACAAGAATAGAAACTCATGGTGTACCTGGGGTAGGTCATTCTCAAATGGAAGGTATTGTCTATGATGAATGCAGGGAAGATTTAGGGAAGAAAATGCAAGAATGAGACATCTTGTGTATATCTAGTGATGTTTGAAAGGTTTAAATATGATATACGTGTTAGTGAGGTTGATTAGATTGTGATATAAATATAGGCAACTCACTTTTGCAAATGCATCATATGGTGTAGTCTAAAAACATTTGACTCTTTCACTACTTGACTTCATTTTATTCTACATGCCCCTTTGGTATGGTGTTGATTGAGCAAAGGAAAATATTGATTGATTTTATTCATTGGAAGATAAATACTAATTCTTCTTTGGCATGCCTACAAATAGTATTCAACTTGGTGTGAAGTCAATATGTCCATGGGTTTTCTCTAAAAACGAGTTATCTTGATCTTAGATCTAAAATTGCGTTCAAAAATATTTCGTCCTTCAATAAAAGGACACTAAAAGTCTAGACATAAATCCCCAAATAAGTTGAAACTGAATTTTTATTGATGTCCTTAGGTTACCGAAAACAAAAATGATGAAGGGATTGAAAGAAAAAAAATCAACATGGAGGTACAACTAATGTGTGATAATTGGTGGTTTTGTTCTTTTGATAGCTTGCTAGTAATTCATTTGGTTCTGTGTAACTATATTGATTTTTTTTTTCATAGTTTATGGAAAATTCCTTTATAAACATGATTCCTTACATTGAAAGGTGTAATGTCCCCAATTTTTGGATTTCCTTGTGGTGAGATTAGGAGGGATTTCCAGAGCTTATGTAAGCCAAGTCAAAGGAGAAGGATTACATTATTAGAGGGCCCAAAGTTTTTGGGGATTTTTATGGGGGATGATTGGGATCGTTTACCATTTTTCATCATCAGGATCAGTTCTGCAGGGTTTGATATTATTTCCACTACATTTTGACGATTTCAGTAAAATAGAGATATTAACACATATGTTTTAATTAATTATTCTCAAGTTATTGTTTCAGAATGATTACTTTGAGAAACACCTTAGTGTAATAACTCATTGGAATCATGGTAAAAATATCTACAAGACAAAGCGATGAAAATGGGATTTGGGAGGCTGGTGTGATCATGGTGCAATTTAAGCATTTTCTAGAGATAAAAGTGACTTTAATTAGTAATAAAAAGTCGCTTATTAAATAAAAGGTTAAAAATCGTTTTTATCTAAGGGGTAAATAAAAGGGGGCAAAAGTCACTTCAAACATAGGAGGAAAATGCACTAAGTGGACATTAATAAAATAATAAAAGGAGATTTAAATGGAATATTGGAGAAGACTCGACAAAATATTGTAAAAGGGGAGAGAAGGTCATTTCTCATTCATTCTTGTTTATGGTTATTTATTGGTGTTTGGTTTGGGAGCTCAAGCAAGTTTCTATCGAGGGTTTCAAGCGGGACTCTCAAACTAGTTTCAATGGACATTCATTTCCATAATAGATGGTAATTATCCAATTTCTGGTGGACACCATTTCCACCCTAGTTGGAATGGTGGGGAAATTATTCAGATTTCCATTTGTGCTTAAATTGCAGGTTAATTTTCCATTATATCTCAAGGAGTCGAATTTATAATATTTGCAGGAGATCGAGTTGTTGTTGTCTTCATCAAGTTTATTAAGAAGGTCAAGTTTATCTCTTGTCATTATCTTCAGTGGGTCGAATTCATCTCAACTATTGGACCAACTTTCATTAGCTATTCAGAGGACCAAATTTGTTTACAAATATTATTTACTGAAGTTGTGTTATTTGTTTGGGTTCTATCCATTATTCGTGAGCTTATATTTCTTTGTTGGGGTTGAGATTATTTTCTGGAGATCTTTATTTTTTGGGGCTGAGATTATTTATCAAAGATATTTATTTGTTGGGCTTGAGATTATTTGTCAGAGATATTTATTTGTTGGGCTTGAGATTATTTGGGGGAAATATTTATTTTGTTGGGCTCGAGAATAATTGTCAGAGATCCTTATTTGTTGGGGGCCCAGATTATTTGTCAGAGATATTTATTTGTTGGGGATGAGATTATTTTCTGAAGTTGATATTTATTTGTGAGGGGTCACATCCATTTTGTTGGAGATGATATCTATTTTTTGGGGTTTTATCCATCTTGCTAGAATTGATATTTATTTTTTGGGTTTCTATCCATTTTTCCAAGGTTGATATTAATTTTCTAAGGTTAGACCCATTTTCCAGAGTTGGTATTGTTTTGCTGATGATGGATTCATTTTGCCGAAGCTATGCCACCTCCTCGTAACTTATTGGAGCTTCTCTCGTATATAAATGACGTGAGTAGGTAAAATGCATGAGACCCTTTTGAATTTAAGCCTTTATCATCCCAAGTCAAGTAAATCTCGTCCGCTCCCCAAAAACCCCAATGACCTTCTGACAATGTTGGTAGGGACCCTCAGATTATAGCAGGACAACCAATGCCAAACAGAGGCCGCCACCAATAACAAATGCCACGTCAGAAGCTAGTCTTCTAGCCTCACAAGCTCATCCTAGGGTTCTCTTCGGCTCTTACCTCCTATATAATCTTTGTGAATATCTCATACAGTATCCTTCAATACCATGTTTATGATCCAGGTGGATATCGGTGGCCACCCACCTATTACATTTGGACCCGCACCATCAATTCTTTTAGTTTTTCACTTCTAGCAACTTACTATTTTTAGCAGTTTTTCAGGTCCTAAACTTCTGGAGCTGTTTTGAGGCCCTAAACGACGTTTTTTGGGAAAACTGGGAGCTACATGGATGACCAATTTTTCTCACTCAAAATTCATAGTCCTATAATAGATCTTTCTAACAAGCTATTGAGTGCATCAAACGAAGATCGTATGCCAAAGTTACATCCCCAGGAAGTTGAAACACCAATTTACCCAAACGGGACCCACAATTTTGGCACTTCATCTCCTAGGGTTAGGTTTTTGGATGTTTAGGGTTTTACATTGTTTCTCAACAATAAATAGGCCTTCGAGCCTCATTGTAACACAATGGAGGGGTCTCTAGCCATCACATATCTTCTTAGATATACACTACCGGTGCCCTCGCCACTCATTTCCATTATGTCTCATTGTAACACAGTTTAGAGGCCTGTAGCCACCACATATCTTCTTAGGATAAGCCTACCAGTGCCCTAGCTGTTTATTTCTATTATGTTTGTATTGTAACATAGTTCAAAGGCCTATAGCTGCCACATCTCTTCTTAGAGATAAGCTACCAACGCCCTATCTACAAGCATATTTCAGTAATTTGATTTTAATAAAAGAAAGCATTATTTCTGTTGCATCTTTGTATTTATGGTTATATGTGTATTCTATTTATTTGATTCATAAATTTGGATCAGTGGTATTAGAGCGGTCTGCTCTTTCTCTGTTTTTCTTTTCATGTCCCCAACGCGATCAGGGTATAAGGAGTTCGGGCTCAATCTGGTTGAACCATTGCAAGATCATCCTTGCAAACCTCGACAACCCCCCATGGCAGAAGGAGAGAAAGATGAGGGAGTAGGAGATCCTATGATCTGGATTTATGCAGGAACGCAACAGAATACAGAAATAACCATAAACATAGAGATGCAACGGAAATAATGCATCATTTCATTAATATCAAATAACAGAAATATGCTTACAGACATAATGGAAATACAATAGCTAGGGTGTTGGTAGCGAATCTCTAAGAATATATTTGGTGGCTACATACCTCTGAACTGTGTTACAATGAGGCTCGAGGGCCTATTTATTGTTGAGAAACAATGTAGAATTCGAAACGTCCAAAAAACCTAACCGTAGGAGGCAGCCTCATATAAAGCCCCGTTTACAGAATAAAATAGTAGTTATTTCGAGAAGCATGCTGGCATCAATCTCCGTTTAGCGCGCTCAATAGCTCGTTAGAAAGATCTATCCGAGGACTACAACTTTCAGCATGAATATCATTCCAAAATGGAATGATATTCGTTGGAGGCGCGATGCCCAAAAAACATCGTTTAGGGCCTCAAAACAGCTCCGGAAGTTCAGGACCCGAAAAACTGCTAAAAATAGTAAGTTTTGTTGCAGCTTGATAACTAAAAGAACTGATGATGGGGGTTCAAATGGAATAGATGGGTGGTCACCAATATGTTCCTGGATCATTACGGCCCCAAAACGGCTCAGGAAGTGGGACCCGAAACTGCTAAAAATAGTAAGTTGTCTTTGAATGTGAAAGGTGCGAGAATTGATGGTGCTGGTCCGGATGGAATAGGTGGGTGGCCACCGATATCCACTGGATCATTCCTCCCTCCTTAGGAAGCAATGAGTCCCCATTGCGTTGAGATCCTCCCTGAGATGAGGCAAATTCTGTTGAATTGGGTATTAGATTTGTCGAAGATATCATGGACCTGCAGGCAGACATGTTGGATGCGTTTAGTAATTTGTGTTTCTTTATTAGCCTCAAACAGTACATGTGTGGATTCTATATGTGTAGTTGCAGGAGGTATGGAAACATTAGGCGGCGGTGCATCGAGGGTCAGATCAATGGAGTGCTTGTCCTGGCGGTGTAGAGGAACCTCTGTGTGTGAGGAGAAAATGTCCTCGTATTCCTCCATGACTTTATCCATCTGCTGCAACCATACAAGGGAGACCTGTTTCGAGGTTGTGGCCCCAATATTCTTCTTTCCCTGTGAGCGAGTTGTAAGGAAAATGAATTTCCTTGTTTGGGAAACAATCTTACTGCGTTGTTTTGCAGTAGTCAAAGAGATGACAGGAGGCAGTACTACCTCTGGTATCTTGTACAAGTTATTTCCCAAAGTAATAATAACAACACGAGGCCTAGACTCATACACAGCATGTCGCCTCCACAAGTATGGTTGGCCCAATAATACATCAGCTACATCAAGAGGAGCAACATCACACAATACCTCATCCGTGAATGACACGATGTTTGTACGAGAAGCGTGCACGCCTAACGGATACGAATCTCCCTAGAGGTGAAACCACGGGTGGTATGTGGGCGTAGCCAATTGTCTTTATGGTTGGTAGCGGAAACCACGCCTACCGACCTGCTGAAAATGAGGGTTCTTTGCTTCCTCTCTTGGATCCTGCGGAAGAAGAGCGCTCCCCTCCTACGGATCCTGCGGACCTCATCACAGATCTTGGTGGTGGCAACAATGTGGCTGAGATCCAAGCGATGGCCAAGGTTGCTTCCTTTCATTTGCCTTTTTTTGGTTCCTAACCGAGTCGAGCATCGACTCGGGTGCCTTTGGTTCGGCCACCAAAATGGTTGGCAGAGCACTCGTTTGTGCGTGAGTGGAGTTTGTTATAGAAATTCAGATTCACACCACTTCCTATGTCCTTCTTTTAGTTGTGTAGTGTTGTTTTGGTCGCATTGCTTTGGCCTTGCCCCTTGTTCTTCAGTTCGGGGGCACCTTTCAGATTTGCAGATCCAAAGTCTCGCTTCTTCTGCTTAAATTTCTGCTCGATCTTGGCGGCATAGCGATATGCCGTGCCAAGCGATGTAATGTCGATGAACTCCATTTCCTCCTGAATGTGTTTGTGTAGACAGCCGCGGTACTTGAGCACCAAATGTCTCTCTAAATCTTTAATACCCAACTTTGTGCGTAGGGTATGGAACAGATTCGTCAGTTCATGCACGTCTTGGTCCTTTTGTTGCCGCAGCGTGGTCCATTGGATGTATTTGTCCTCATAGCTCCCCACGGGGTAATATTGTTCCTTTATGCCGTCTCAGAACGAATTCCAAGTGGGTGTGGCCGAGAACAGATATGGTTCCCCTTCGCCCTCTTGCTCACAGTAGGTTTCCCACCAGTATTTGACATGGGGGCCGGCTTTGAGGAGTGCAAAAATAATATTTTCTCGGTCAGAGAAGTCATGGACTGAGAAATACCCTTCCAGCAAATTTAACCATCTGTCTACGGCGTCTGCATCTATTTTTCCTTCAAATATAGGAATGTCAAAGTTTACACCTTCACCATGAAGGAGTGGCGCCTCTATAGTGGTTGTTGGACCATATGTAAAATATGTGGTCGGTCGTTGAGATTTGAGCAAGTGTGCATCATCGAATTCCTTTGTTTATAGGGCCTCCTCGGCGGTATTTGATAGGATCTCCTGCTCCTCATCTTTCTTTTCTTCGCACGCCGGTCGTTGGGTTGCGAGGCACGATCTTGTGAGGTTCAACGGACCGAGCCTAACTCATATACTGCAGCAACGTTAGGGACATGCAAAAAAACAAAACGCGGACCCCCCAGACGATACCCCTTTGATCCCGGTTGTGAACGCAACAGAATACAGAAATAACCATAAACATAGAGATGCAGCGGAAATAATGCGTCATTTCATTAATATCAAATAACAGAAATATGCTTACAGACATAATGGAAATACAATAGCTAGGGTGCTGGTGGCGAATATCTTAGAAGAGATGTGGTGGCTACAGACCTCTGAATTGTGTTACAATGAGGCTCGAGGGCCTATTTATTGTTGAGAAACAATGTAGAATTCGAAACGTCCAAAAAACCTAACCATAGGAGACGAGGTGCCAAAACTGTGGGCGCCAGTTTGGGTAAATTGGTGGTTCAACTTCCCGGGGGCGTAACTTTGGCATCCAATATCCGTTTGACGCGCTCAATAGCTCGTTATAAATATCTATCCAAGGACTACAACTTTCGGCATGAATATCATTCCAAAATGGAATGATATTAGCTAGAGGGCGCAATGCCCAAAAAACATCATTTAGGGCCTCAAAACGGCCCTGGAAGTTCAGGACTCGAAAAACTGCTAAAAATAGTAAGTTTTGTTGCAACTTGAAAACTGAAAGAACTGATGATGGGGGTTCAAATGGAATAGGTGGGTGGCCACCAATATCCACCTGGATCATTAAGCCCCCAAAACGGCTCCGAGAGTGGAGGACCCAAAAACCTGCAAAAAATAGTAAGTTGTGCTGAATGTGAAAAGCTCCAAGAATTGATAGTGCTAGTCCAGATGGAATAGGTGGGTGGCCACCGATATCCACTTGGATCATCCTATCAAAATATTTCTCGAGGAGGCCCTCGGGAAACAAAGGAACGAGATGATGGATAAATTTGCCCAAATCCTTCAACGGCTGCCCACCGGTGGCACATCTACATCCAACACGACCGCCAACAGGTCTGTGACATCCTGGACAAATCCAATACCAAGTTCAGCAGAATTTTCCCCTCATGAGTTAACGCAATGGGGACCATTGCTTCCTAAGGAGGGAGAAATGATCTAGGTGGATATCGGTGGCCACCCACCTATTTCATTTGGACCTGTTGTTGGGCCAGAATCAAGGTACGTTTTCACCCTACCTTTACTTTGAATAATCATACACTTTTAGGAATTTTTCTCATCTTAACAGTAAAGGAAAGGAGGATTAATGAAAAATCAGGACAAATGGACTAACGATAAAAAGCATGTTTAAACAACAAGGATTTGACTTATTTCATCTTTATTCACAGGAAAAAAAGGCAGTTGAATCGATGATGACCAAAATATAGCTGACAGACAGAGAAAATGAAATCATAATGACCCCACGGACCGACAGAAGGCGGAAAGAAAGATCCACGTCCAAAGAACTCCAACGACAGCGACGAGCAGCAGGCTGTCGTTTGGAAAATACCATACCATTGAGTGAAATTGCCTTTAAAAAGGTCAAATATGGATGAGAAACGGGAAGCTGAATATAAATTCTCTTCTGTAATAGATGTATCGTGACAGAACTGTCCAGTTGTATTCATGTCTTAACCTCTTACTTAATAAAGAATTTTGGTATTTTGAATAGTCATTTCCTGAGTTTTCCATCGTGTTAGAATTCTGGTGGTTTGGGCCCAGCACTGGGAGTTTCTGCGCTCACCTCTATGATGTACACTAATTACGGAATTTATGTTCAGTTGTCTGATGCATTCTATGAGATACATTTTCACTTGTTAACTTCTACGCCTATGATACTGCAGTTTCTTATGCCACTAAGACAATTTATCGCTCATGTTTTCTGGTTTGCAGTAATTGTTTTATAACTGTTACACATTTTCATCATTTTCTCAATTCCTTTATATCCGTTTATGAGCTTAGCATGATTTCTGTTCAATGCTTTATATCGCTAAGAATTAGATCTTTCCATCAGTACTATAGGACTTCTTGTTGTGCTTAATACAAAAGAATGTTAGCTAGTTAGTTTGCAAGAGTATTCCATTGCAAAATTAAATAAGCAATTTCTGTTCAATTCGTTGAGTTTGTTGTTCCATTTAGTAGGATTGTTGTTCAATTCATCAAGTGTGCTATTCAATCATAGGTTATTCTCGCTAAGCTTATTTAGATAGAATAGTTAAAAACATTTTTACAATTCCATTTCTTTTTGTGTTGATTGAACTTAGAGAATTAGTTTTGAGTTTATTGAACTTCGAGAATTAGTTAATCTTTTTCATGGTAATATAGAGTAGTTATTCCCGATGTCACTCGCATATATTGTGCTTGCACTCTCGAAATGAGAAGACTTACCCTGGGTTGAAAATTGAATGAGAAGCATAGAGGTTTCCTATAATAGTCACCTTAATGAACTAACACCCACACCATCAATTCTTTCAGTTTTTCACTTCCATCATCTTACTATTTTTAGCAGTTTTTCAGGTCCTGAACTTCTGGAGCCGTTTTGAAGCTCTAAACCACGTTTTTGTGAAAACCGGGAGCAACATGGGTCATGGACCGATGTTGCTCACTCAAAATTCTTAGTCCTCTGGTAGATATTTCTAACGAGCTATTAAGCACATCAAACGGAGATCATATGCCAATGTTACGTCCCTAAAAAGTTGAAACACCAATATACCCAAACGGGACCCACAATTTTGGCACTTCATCTCCTAGGGTTAGGTTTTTGGATGTTTAGGGTTTTACATTGTTTCTCAACAATAAATAGGCCTTCAAGCCTCATTGTAACACACTAGAGGGGTCTCTAGCCATCACATCTCTTCTCAGATATATGCTACAGGTGCTCTCGCCACTCATTTCCATTATGTCTCATTGTAACACAATTCAGAAGCATGTAGCTGCCACATCTCTTCTCAGAGATTAGCCTACCAGTGCCCTACCTCTTATTTCTACTATGGTTGTATTGTAACACAGTTCAAAGGCATGTAGCCGCCACATCTCTTCTCAGAGATAAGCTACCAGCGCCCTGTATGTAAGCATATTTCAGTAATTTGATTATAATAAAAGGAAGCATTATTTCGATTACATCTCTGTTTTTATGGTTATATGTGTATTCTGTTGCGTTCCTTCATAAATCTGGATTAGTCTATGAATATAAACACCTATATAATATGGAGATATGCCTCCATGCAATCTTGTGACAACGTACTATACTGTAAACATACACAATCACACAACACTAGATCCATACCCAAGCCCAAAGCCCTGGTGCAACCTCTGCACACACAAACCAAAATCCCTTTTGCCAACTTATACCCCGGTATAGCCCTAGTTTAGCATTTCACCTACATAGAAAAACCTCTCCAATGTCTGGCCTCTTATTTCATGGAGCCTCTCCTTAACAGTATTAATTAAATAATATAGATGGGGAAGTAGCCTGCTCATGTAGTGTGCATGACGATTAGCTCTACGCTGGAATGAATGCTTCTTATGTAAACACCTGGACAACACTTTCTGGAGATGGTGATATAGATGTTCGAGTTATGGAACCCAAGAGCGAAGACGATCCATTCAATCCTCTAGGCATTTTCCAAATTGTAGCAAACATCTTCTAGCTTCCCGTTACTCCTCCTCAAGTGTTTATTTCCTGCAACACAAAACAAAAGAGCCTGGATGAACAGCTCCTATGTCAGCAACAATGTTTTGTTCCTTTCATCTCCTGGTCACCACTCTGTTCGAATCTGTTTTTATCCCTCACCATGCTTACCTGCTTCCATCCAAAGCAGTGCAAAGAAGTATGTTCAACCTCGACCCTACTGGTAACCTTTGTTGCAAGCTATAATAAAGGCAAATTCACAACTCATCAAGTTGTGCGAGTATGTTACAACTTACAACTGAAACACTGTCAATGTTATAGAGTCTAAATTGAATTGTTTTCCAGAGTCTTGGGCGTGCCTTTACCATACCTTAATACTTATCACTGTTCAGACCATTTATATTCTTGGTGAAGATAAAAGATATATGTGACTTAAAATAGACTTATGTATATTTGTATCTTGTGATCAACTTGACTAGCTAGATTATTGGACTGATACAAATTTGAAGAAAGAAAAAAATAAATTGGGAAGGGAGATCAAACTAGAGAGATCCTAGAAATCAATGCGAAAACAATTTTTTTCATCCTCCTCCCTTAGTCAGCTGACTTTGGAAAATGTTCATTCAAATTTTGTGTTCTGAATATGGGAGGATCATAACGCTTCCTCAAGGAAAGAATATTTTATTGCACTTACATGGACTATGGGAAATCGTTGTTGTATATTGACACATGGTGATGCTATTATATGCTTCAAGTTTGTTATGGTTGTTGTGGGTTCGATTTTGGTAGAGCACCTAGATTTACTGCTCCAGTGGTCTGAAGGAGATGAAGCTTTGACTGCTCTGGCAGATTATGTGGTCGTACAAAAAGTTTCTTTCCATTAGTGTTGCTCAATACAGTGAGTGCAAAACTTGAAAAATGACATCTTGGATCCATTAGTGTCTAGGAGGTTGGAATTATTGTATTATTTATCATGAACATACATTATCTTAGTAGTAAGAAAGGGATTGTCACTTGCCTAGGACCCTTTATGAATTCACCAAATTCCTCATCTAGCTCAATGATTTTGTACTGCGTTGTTATACTTTTTCATTGATCATCGTTCAAATTATTCCTCCAAACTCATGGTCTGGAATTGATAGAAACAAGTCTAATTAGTTAGTTCACATGAATATGGTCATTCCCTAAAAAATGACATCTTGGATCAATTAGTGGCTAGGAGGTTGGATTTATGGTATTCTCTATCAGGAACATACATTATCTCGGTAGTAACATAGGGATTGTCACTTGCCTAGGACCCTTCTTGAATTCACCAAATTCTTCATCTAGCTCAATGATTTTGTACTATGTTGTTATACTTTTCCATTGATCATGGTTCAAATCCTCTGACTTTTCCAAATTACGATTTTTGATACCGTGACAATAGAACCCCACCCTCAGAGCAGAAGCAAGAAACCTTGAAAGGTTGAGAAATAAAAATGAATGAAGGTAATATCTTAAATTTCCATCGACACTCAACCTCAAGATGAGTCTTCAGACATTTATGTAGACATTTTGTTGCTACTGGACCCATCAATTTAGTTTTGGTTGTCCATATCAACATATGTTAATTATATCTATTATTTTGGTTGCAAAGGCTTGTTACCCAATTAAATTCATTTCAGATTTATAAGTGAATCTGCTGGCAAATTAAATATAAGTTAGATGAGTAAATACTGTTTTTCCATAAAATGTTATATTTGTGGGCAGAAACAATTCATCTTGCCACTCCATGAATATTGATGAGTTTATTGCAATGTTTTCAGTCTTCCAATTTGATTATTGGTTAGGAGGAGTTTTGATAATTGAACTAATCGAGTTGAGGTGTTGTTTGTTATGATTGGTTTACACAGACATAGAATTTCCAAATTTCAAAAACATGACACTGACGAAAACAGGAGAGTGACAAGATAGAAAATATTAAAAAAAACATAAAAAGAAAAGAAGAGATGAGATAATTTGAGGAAACAAAGTTCAAAATTATTAAAGACGAGTCAACACTCCTTTTAAACTAGCCTTTTCTGCAGTCTAATCCTTTTAAAACAGAGCAAGTACGCTGACTAGCCATGAAGAAACATATTCATATATACAAATTGATATGTGTAAATGCATTTATAAATACTTAGCATATGTATGATATGCCTCAGATTGCAGGCAACTTCAGAAATTACATAACCATGTTATTTTAAATTCCAACTTTAAGTAGCTCTTTGGTTGGACATTGCGTAAAGATGACTAGCCATGAAGAAACACATTCATATATACCAATTGATAAACATTTAGAATGAGTATGATATGCCTTAGATTGTTGGCAACTTCAGAAATTACATAAACATGTTATTTTAAATTCCAACTCCCGTGACATTACAGACACATACTTTGTTTACATAATATTCTAGTACGCTTTTCTTTTTAATTTCTATAAATAATTTATAGACAAACAATCCAGAAGAGATTTAATATTCCATTATAATTTATTTTTTCAATTTTATAAATAACAAGTATACACACCATCCAATATTCTGCTTCTGCTGATGATAGTGTCACAATGGGCTACTTCTTAGATGCCCATGCTATCACACCTTAACCAAGATGAAAAACATAACCAGATGTGCTCTTCCGATCATCTAAACTTCCTGCAAAATCACTATATGTGTATCCAATCAAATCTTTCTTTTATGTACTTGCATACATTAGAGGAATATGAGTTATCGAGGAACATGGTTTTCTGGGCCCAACCTTCTATTGACCTTGATGTATTCTTTATTTGAAGAAATGATGTAAGCTTGACTCTTCACTCGAGGAACATTGTTTAATGGGCCCAACCTTCCATTGACCTTTATGCAACTTTTTATTTGAATAAATGATGTAAGCTTGACTCTTCACTTGAGGAACATGGTTTAATGGGCCCAACCTTCTATTGACCTTGATGCAACTTTATATTGACCTTGCTGTATTCTTTATTTGAAGAAATGATGTAAGCTTGACTCTTCACTCAATAAGAAGACTAAGGGTTATCAAGGAACATGGTTTAATGGGCGCAACCTTCAATTGTCCTTGACGTAATCTTGATTTGAAGAAATGATGTAAGCATGACTCTTCACTCAATAAGAAGACTAGGAGTTATTGAGGAACATAGTTTAATGGGCGCAACCTTTAATTGTCCTTGATGTAATCTTGATTTGAAGAAATGATTTAAGCTTGACTCTTCACTCAATAAGAAGACTAAGGGGTAATTTTCTATTGTCTTTGATGTAAGCTTGATTTGAAGAAATGATGTATTATTAACTCTCCACTCAATAAGAAATGATGTATGTATTATTGACTCTTAGATGTAAGCTTGACTCTTCACTCAATAAGAAGACTAATGGGTAATTTTCTATTATCAAAACAGTGAGTGCAAAACTTGAAAAATGAAATCTTGGATCCATTAGTTTCTAGGAGGTTGGACTTATGGTATTCTTTATCATGAACATACATTATCTTAGTAGTAATAAAGGGATTGTCACTTGCCTAGGACCCTTCATGAATTCACCAAATTCCTCATCTAGCTCAATGATTTTGTATTGTGTTGTTATACTTTTGCATTGATCATGGTTCAAATCCTTCCTCCAAACACATGGCCATGGCATTGGTAGAAACAATTCTAATTAGCTAGTTCACATGACTCTGGTCATTCCCTCTTGCATCCATTAGTGGCTAGGAGGTTGGATTTATGGTATTCTTTATTAGGAACATGCGTTATCTTGGTAGTAAGATAGAGATTGTCACTTGCCTAGGACCCTTCTTGAATTCACCAAATTCCTCATTTAGCTCAATGATTTTGTACTGTGTTGTTATACTTTTCCATTGATGATTGTTCAAATCCTCTGCCATTTCCAAATTACGATTGTAGATACCATGACAATAAAACCCCACCATGAGGGATTACATAGCATAAGCAAGAAACACTGAGAAGTTGAGAGATCAAAATGAATGGAGGTAATATGTTAAATTTCCATAGACAATCAACCTCAAGATGAGTCTTCAGACATCTCTATAGACATTTTGTTGCTACTAAACCCATCAATTTGGTTTTGGTTGTACATATCAACATATGTTAATTATATCTATTATTTTGGATGCAAAGGATTGTTACCCAATTAAATTCATGTTAGATTAACAAGTGAATCTGCTGGAAAATTAAATATAAGTTGGATGAGTAAATAATGTTTTTCCATACAAAGTTATATGTGTGCGCAGAAACAATCCATCTTGCCACTCCATGAATATTTATGGGTTTATTGCAATGTTTTCAGTCTTCCAATTTGATTATTGGTTGAGAGAATTTTTGATAATTGAGCTAATTGGGTTGAGGTGTTGGTTGCTAAAGATTGCTTTACACTGACATAGAATTTCCAAATTTCAATTTTGGACCATCCAAAAACAAAAACAAGATACTGACAAAATGAAATATAGACGATATTAAAAAGCAATGAGGTATAAAGTTTGAGGAAACAAAGTTAAAAAATATTAAAGACGAGTCCAAATACAAAAGGTGGCCAGTCCATGTCGCAAGAGATGGTAAAGCTATCCGCGGTAATGTGACAACATTCAATGAAGGCTCGTAGTTTTTATTTTTTTGTGGACTGGCAGTGATGATATTTTCGAAATGTCCATTAAAATGATTAGACATAACACATTTTTTTATTCACCTTAAATAAAATCGCACTCATTGTTGCAGTCTAACCAGTAATGGATATAGACTGACACACATCAGACGGACCAACAAGTAGAATATTATCAAAACTTAAAACTGAAGAAACTTCGGATGCATAGCATATCATAGTCAGGTTTTGATCCTGGGACCTTCGTGGTATGAAACCATTTCTGTTGAATTTCACAAAATTTACAAAGATTGATTATTCAGTGGCTCACTTCACCCTGATGGAACAGAATGATCGTGGGTGTTGCACGGGCGATGTTGCATGATTAGGGCCTTCCCATACACTTTTGGGTTGAAGCATGCAACACTGCAGTTTATGTGCAAAACCGTTGTCCTCATAGAGTACTTGGCATGAGTACACCCGAAGAGGCGTTTTCTGGTAAGAAGCCTGATATTTCTCATTTGAAGATTTTTGTCTCACCTGTTTACATTCATGTGACGAAGGATTCCGAGAAGAGATTGGAGGCAGGCCGCAAGGTTGGGATATTTTGGGGTACACGAAACACCCACAACTATCGTGTGTATTTGCTAACATTCGAGCGGCAACGGCGAGATGCTCAAATTTCCTGAGGAGAAAGCCATGAAGTTGTCGCTTGAGAGGGAGCTACACTTGCATGCAGATGAGGAGCTATTAGTTCCTAAGGATGAGCCTCAAGATGTGGATCAGCCACAAGATGAGGTTCATGGAGTGGAAGAAACCACTCATGCAGCGCCAAACATCAGAGGGCAGAAGCCACTACAGAAGCTGAGAAACTGAATCTTGATGTAACACAAAATGTAGGAGCACCTACATCACAGCGCAGATAGAGACACTCACCTGACCGATTTACTGGATACATTGCTCTGATGAGCAAGTGTATCGTGATAGAGACATCCTCTTTTGAGAAAGCTGTGGAGGACCCTGCATGGTTAGATTCCATGCTGGAAGAGTATGATTCGATTGTCAGGAACAGTGCATGGGAGATTGTCCCAAGGCCAGAAGGGAAATCAGTGGTAGGTTCAAGATGGATCTACAAAGTTAAGCAAGTTGGTGACGGAAGCATCGAGAAGTACAAGGCAAGATTTTTTTCTCGGGGCTTTTCACAGATTGAGGGGATCGACTATGAAGAAACCTTTTCACCTGTCGCAAGGTATTCTTCCATATGGAGCATCCTTGCTCTCTCAGTGTAGATGGGTTCACACATTCATCAGACGGATGTGAAGACTACGTTCCTCAATGGAGTCATTAAGGAGGAGGTGTACATAGAGCAGCCTGGAGGTTTTGAAATCTTCAGCAGTGAGTCGCATGTGTGCAGACTCAAAAGAGGGTTGTATGGGTTGAAACAAGCACCTCGTGCTTGGTATACATGGATAGACAGTTATTTCACTGGACTTGGTTTTACCAAGAGTGAGGCGGATCCTAGCCTATACCAGATTGTGGTTGAGGGTAAGTTGCTGATCATTGTACTTTACGTAGATGATTTGTTACTAACAGGTGATGAACTATTGATACACTCATGCAAGGCTAATCTTGCAAAGGAGTTTGAGATGAAGGACTTGGGCCTCCTTCATTATTTCCTGGGATTGGAAATTTGGCAGCGGAAGGGTGGAATATTTGTGTCTCAAGGCAAGTATGCCCGGGAGATACTGCAGAAGTTCAACATGCAAGGCTGCAAGCCTACCGACACTCCTCTTCCTGGTGGTTGGAGGAAAGAGGATGCTACATCGGCAAAGGTAGTGGATGCCACTGTTTATCGACAGTTGGTTGGTTCACTCATGTATTTGGTCAATACATAACCAGACATATGCTATGCTGTTAACCAGCTTTCACAAGCTATGGTTAAGCCTACCAAGCTCTTTTGGAAGGTAGGCAAGCATGTTTTGAGGTATCTCAGAGGCACATTGGGATATGGACAATGGTACAGACAATCGGATGAGGTGACGATGCATGGCTTCACGAATGCAGATTGGGCAGGGAGCCCAACAGACAGAAAGAGCACATTTGGAGGGATTTTCAGTATCGGGTCTACAACAGTTTCTTGGTACAGCAGGAAACAGAGATCCATGGCACTCAGTTCAGTGGAGGCCGAGTACATGGCAGCAAGTTTGGCTGCATGCGAGGCTATATGGATGAGGAAGATCCTGGTTGGATTGTTGGGTTCTCACTTAGATCCTACTGTGATATATTGTGATAATCAGAGTTGCATTAAACTCTCGGTTAATCCAGTATTTCATGATAGATCTAAACATATTGACATCCGGTACCATCATATCATAGATTGTGTGTAGCAGAAGATCATGTTACTATCTTTCATTCCTACGGAGGATCAGGATGCTGATATTCTGACGAAGGCACTCACCAGGAGCAAATTCGAATACCATGAGACATGATCGGAGTGGCAGATAATCCCTATCTTGTTGAGAGGGAGTGTTGAGATTCAACAAGATGATGAGCTTAGTGAAAAGAGTCGCCTTCACTAAGTGGGCCCGCAGGCTATTTTTGGCGCAAAGTCTATTTTTAGACTATGTCTATTTTTAGACATGTCGATCATATTCTATGATTTGCAGGATGCTATTTGTGGATGGTTGGTCAAGTTGAAAAATAGATGGACTTCTATTTTTAGACATATTGGGCGGAATCTATTTTTAGATTGCCAGTCTAAAAATAGATATGTCGAATATTATTAGCTCTTAATAATATTTGGGCTATAAACATTATCTTATTCTCTTGGAGCACTTCAGTTAAGTGCATAGATGTGGCACAGGAGCTGACAGAAGGAATTACGCTATTCCTAAGGGTTTACTGGAGCTAATGCATGGAGGACTTCAGTTAGAACTCATGTGACAGAGTTTGGTGGAGTTGTAGAAGTAGTTGGTGGAGTTGTGTTCAGTTTAACTCAGTTAGACACAGTTGAGCTAGTTGTATCTAGTCTAATTGATTGATACACTAGTGAGAGTGGTGTGAATTAATTATTAATTAATTCACTAAATATTAACCCATTAATCAACTAAAGAATACATCAGTTAACTACAGTGCATGGACAGTTTCAATGGAGACCAGTGGAGAGATAGGTGAAAGGGCAAGATGACTATCAGTTGTGACTATAGTGATGCACAGATTGCATCCAACACTCAGTGGAGATGCCAATGAGGATTGCACAGTGCAAGCCAAGTGGATTTGAGTTCATTCAGAGCCATTCTTCAGCAGGGATTGCACAGTAGAGGCAGGCTAGCAGGTGGCAGAGATCAGTGGATGGATTTGCTAGATCGGACCTGATTAGTGTGTAGCGATTGTATTGTACTGAGAGCTTGACATGTTCAGCTTGGTATGAGGATTGTTACATGATCTCTATGACATATATTATATACAAATAGTTGGGGTTTTTAGCTTCAAGCTTTCCCGTTAAATCACTGTGTTGATGTGTGTGAATTTTTATGGTTTCATGTGTGCATTGCAATTGATTTAATTTCCGCATGTGATGATCAATGGTGGAATAGATTCTGTATTGTGCATGAAGTTAAATAGTGTGTGATCAGGAGAATCTTGGATATATAACGCATTATTTATATAATTTCTGCAATAAAAGAGTTATGGTGAATAATAAATATAAAAGAGGTATAAAGAGGTAAGGTAAATAAATAAAAAAATATCTCATAGGATTAGAAATCAACATCTAATTATATACAACCCTATGGGTCAAATGCCATCCACCAAATTATTATTAATACCATTAAAAAAAAACCTTATTAACCCTAACATTAATATGAATATTATTATTAAATCTAATATTCATATTAATATTATTAAATTTAATAACTTTGGATTAATACAATATTAAATTTGTTATATTATAATATATATTAATATATCATGATATATATATTAACTCTAGATATATATGGGAGGGAATAAAAAAGACAGATGATAAATGTGGAGAAATAGGGGGTGTGGCAAGGGAGAGATGGAGATATACTGAAGGAGAGGGGAGAAGAGGAATGAAGAGATAGAGAGAGGGAAAGGAGTGAGAGTGGTAGAGAAGGGTAATAGAGGGAGAGGGAGACATAAAGATGGAGGTGGGAGAGAGAGAAGGAAAGACAGAGGGATAGGAGGAAAAAGGGAGGGATAAGGAGAGAGGATTGGAGGGTAAAGAGAGAGAGAGAGAGAGAGAGAGAAGAATTTGGAGGGGAAAAGAGGGAGGGAAGAAGAAAGATATAGAGAGTGAGAAGTGGAGAGAGAGGGAGTGACAAGAGAGAGATGGAGAGAGAGTGTGTATGTTTAGGGGTGAAATAAAGAGACATAGAAGGAGTGATGGAAACAAGGGGGGAGAGAAGGACTAAGGAGGAGAAAGGGATGGATATAGTAACATAGTTGGAGAGAGAGAGATAGAGTGATGGGGGAATAGAGAGGATTGGAGGGCAGAGAGAGAGAGAGAGAGAGAGAGAGAGAGAGAGAGCGGGGTTGGGGGGGGGGGGGGTACGGGGGGGAGGGACAGAAAGGGAGAGAGAGGAAGAAAATGATGAGGGAAGAGAGAGGATTGTAGGGGTGAGAGTGAGAGAGAGAGAAAGAGAGAGAGAGATATAGTGAGTGATGGGGAGGAGAGAGGGAGTGATATATTCAAAGTGGGAGAGAGGGAGGGATAGAGATATGGAGCTATATGGGGAGAGAGGGAGGGAAGAATAAATACATAGAGAGGGAGTAGTGGAGAGAGAGAAGGAGCAAGGGAGAGATGGAGAGAGAGTGTGTATGTTTGGGGGTGAGATAAAGAGAAAAATATTGAGAGATGGAGAGAAGGGGGGAGAGGAGAGACAAAGAGGCATATAGTAACAAAGTTGGAAGGTGGGGAGAGAGAGAGAGAGAGAGAGAGAGAGAGAGAGAGAGAGAGAGGATAGCCGGAGGGAAGAGAGATAGAAGCGGGGGAGAGGGACGAAAGGGGAATAAAGAGAGGGGAGGAGAGGAGGAGGGAGTGATAGATAGATAGATTGGAGAGAGAGACTGTATGTTTTTGGGTTGATATAGAGAGACAAAGGGAGATAGAGATATAGATGGAAGGTGAAGAGAAAGAAGAGATAGATGAAGACAAGGAGGGAGGGACAAAGATATTGATAGATATGGAGTGAGAGAGTTTGTTTGTTTGGCTGGGTGAGATAAATAGATAAAGAAGGAGAGATAGAGGAAGATATAGATATAGATGGAGGGGGGAGAGAGTGAAGAATATTTCTTGCACTAGATACATTGATTTCAGTGTAAATGGTGATTTCTAATTCTATTTAATTGCTTGCACTAGATGCATTGATTTTAGTGTAGATGTTGATTCCTAATGATATTTGATTACTTCCACTAGATGCATTGATTTAAATGTAGATGATTTCTAATCTTATTTGATTTCTTTCACTAAATGCATTGATTTCAGTGTAGATGGTGATTTCTAATCCTATTTGATTGCTTGCACTAGATGCATTAATTTCAATGTAGATGTTGATTTATAATTATATTTGATTGCTTGCACTAGATGCATTGATTTCAATGTAGATGATTTCTAATCCTATATTATTTCTTGCACTAAATGCATTGATTTCATTGTAGATGGTGAGTTCTAATCCTATTTAATTGTTTGCACTAGATGCATTGGTTTCAGTGTAGATGTTGGTTTCTAATCCAATTTTCTTACTTGCACTAGATGTATTGATTCAGTGTAGATGTTGATTTCTAATCCTATTTGATTACTTGCATTAGATGCATTGATTTCAGTGTAGATGTCATTTTCTAATCTTATTTGATTTCTTTCATTAGATGCATTGATTTCAATGTATATGTTCATTTCTAATTTGATGTAACTGAATGTATGATGGTACATTAATTTTAAAGTCATTGGATTAATAGTGTGCATTGATTTCAGTGTAACCATAAAAAATTATTGGCAATGTACATTGATTTTTGTGTTATAGTAATTAAACCTATTAATATTGGAGAGCAAGAAAGACAAGATATAATGGGTTATGATTCCAATTGTCCTTTTCATATAATCGATATGAAAATATGACAAAATTAACAAGGGTGGCAATAAGAATAGTAGAAAAAAATAGTTTGAGATTGATCACAATAAAAACTATTTGTAGACTATTTGTAATTGATTGCATTGTTATTATTCACATTTTCTATCTTTCAATGTTATTACATTGTCACTTTGCATTTCATCATTAAAGTTATTTTACAATATTTATCATCTCAACAAACTGAGGTAACTAAGTAAATTTAAAATTAAAATGACTATAAATCTTAGACATATTTAGCATATTTAAATGGTTATATTAATATTAGATGTATTTACATATCATTGATAAAATTAATCATATGTTGCTCATATGATTTTCCTTGGCAGCACATGACTGAAACCAGCCTAGATCCATCTTAACTCGGGATCTATCAAGCTCAGAGAGGGATCAAATATCTCGAGGTGCAAACCTTTCCTCAAGTTTTACAAGATTTTCACCTTGAAATATTTGATCTCTCTCGGTGCTTGATAGATCCGGAGTTAAGATGGATCTAGACTGATTTATATGCAAACAATCCAAAAGAGATTTAATATTTCATTATAGTTTCCTTTTTTCAATTTTATAAACAACATATATACAAACAATCCAATATTCCTGCATAATTTTCTTTTCTATATGAGCAATCGAGAAAAAACACAATAACACAATAGTGAACTGCAAGACTTTTTCATTTTAATAAATAAAAATTGGATTTTTTCATCTTTATAAATAATATAAAAAAATACACTACTGATATAGCGAAGGAAAACACATCCCTGTAAGTCATTAAAATTTTTTTTTAAGCATCCAAAATAGAGACATAAATGAAAATTAAAATAATGAAATTGTTGACTTTTTCGTTTTAGTAGGTAACCTGAATACAAGAAATCATCGAAAAATGATATAACATATAAGCAATTCAGAAGAAACATTTAAGTGAAATGGAGAAAGATTTTCTTCCTTTTTATAAATAACATGCATACAATCAATGTAGAAAAGACACATAAATGAAAACGAAGATGTATATGGAGTAAGATTTTCTTCATTTTTATAAATAACCTGTATAAAATCAATGTAAAAGAGAAACGTAAGTGAAAAACTTGTAAGTCTAACCAAGATGTGTTCCATAAGACATCAACATATAAGCACTTCAAAAACATTTAAGTGAAATAGAGTAGGATTTTCTTCACTTTTATAAATAACGTAAATAACCTGCATACAATCAATGTAGAAGAGACACCTAATTGAAAACCCTATAAGTCTAATCAAGATGTGTATGGAGTATAACTTGTATATAATCATAACATGTATACAATCAATGTAGAAGAGACACCTAACTGAAAACCCTGTAAGTCTAATCAAGATGTGTATGGAGTATAACCTGTATATAATCAATGTAGAAGAGACACAAAATTGAAAAAAATGTGTATGGAGTATAACCTATATATAACAATGTAGAAGAGACACAAAAGTGAAAAAAATGAAGTATGTTTTTGCCAAATTACCTGTATACAAATCTACCAAGACTTGTATGGAACCGGATTTTAGTTATATTTAGCTGAATTTTCAGAAATTGTTTGAACGCTAGAAGGAGGGCTTGAAGGAAAACACATCCCTGTAAGTCATTAAAAAAAAAAATTTAAGCATCCAAAAGAGAGACATAAATGAAAATTGAAATAATGAAATTGTTGACTTTTTCGTTTTAGTAGGTAACCTGAATACAGGAAATCATCCAAAAATGATATAACATATAAGCAATTCAGAAGAAACATTTAAGTGAAATGGAGTAAGATTTTCCTCATTTTTATAAATAACATGCATACAATCAATGTAGAAGAGACACATAAATGAAAACGAAGATGTATATGGAGTAAGATTTTCTTCATTTTTATAAATAACCGGTATACAATCAATGTAAAAGAGAAACGTAAGTGAAAAACTTGTAAGTCTAACCAAGATGTTTTCCATAAGACATCAACATCTAAGAAATTCAAAAAAATTTAAGTGAAATGGAGTAGGATTTTCTTCACTTTTATAAATAACGTAAATAACCTGTATACAATCAATGTAGAAGAGACACCTAATTGAAAACCCTATAAGTCTAATCAAGGTGTGTATGGAGTATAACTTGTATATAATCATAACCTGTATACAATCAATGTAGAAGAGACACCTAAGTGAAAACTCTGTAAGTCTAATCAAGACGTGTATGGAGTTTAACCTATATATAATCAATGTAGAAGAGACACAAAAGTGAAACTGTGAAAACCCTGTAAGTCTAATCAAGATGTGTATGGAGTGTAACCTATATACCTGCCTAGATCCATCTTAACTACAGATCTATCAAGCGCCAAGAGGGATCAAATCTCTCGAGGTGCAAACCTCTTTTTTGAGTGCAAAACTTGAGGAAAGGTTTGCACCTCGAGAGACTTGATCCCTCTCGGTGCTTGATAGATCCGTAGTTAAGATGGATCTAGGTTGGTGTCAGTCATGTGCTGCCAAGGAAAATCTAGCGAAGATATGATTAATTTTATCAATAATATGTAAATATATCAAATATTAATATAATCATTTTAAATATGCCAAATATTTCTGAGATTAACTTGGTCATTTTAATTTTAAATTTTCTTAGTTACCTCACTTCGTTGAGATGATAAATATTGTTAATAACTATAATGATGAAAAATGATGAAATATTTTTTTTGAATGCAAAGTGACAATAATAGTGTTGAAAGATAGAAAATGTGAATAATAAGAATGTACTCATGTTACAAATAGTCTTCATTGTGATCAATCTCAAACTATTTTCTTCTACTATTCTTATTGCCACCCTTGTTAGTTGTGTTATCTTTTCATATCGATAATATGAAAAAGAAAATTTAAATCATAAAAAATTTAAATCTTTAGCTCGAGCTGTTGTAGTAAACATGATACCTTGTCTCTCTTGCTCTCCAATATTAATAGGTTAAATTACTATAACACAAAAATCAATGTACATTGTCAATAACGTTTTGTGCTTACACTAAAATCAATGCATATTGTTAATCCAATCACTTTAAAATTAATGTACCGTCATATATCCAATTACATCAAATCATAAATCAACATATACATTGAAATCAATGCATTTAATGCAAGCAATCATATAAGATTAGAAAATATTTTCAACATTGAAATTAATGCACCTAATGCAAGGAATCAAGTAAGATTAGAAACCAACATCTACACTGAAACCAATGCATTTACACAAAGAAATCAAATAGGATTAGGAATCACCATTTACACTGAAATCAATGCGTTTAATGCAAACAATCAAATAGGATTAGAAATAATCTACATTGAAATCAATGCATCTAGTGCAAGCAATCAAATATAATTATAAATTGACGTCTAAATTGAAAACAACACATATAGTGCAAGCAATCAAATAGTATTAGAAATCACCACCTACACTGAAATCAATACATCTAGTGAAAGTAATCAAATATCATTAGAAATAAATATCTACACTAAAATTGATGCATCTAGTGCAAATAATCAAATAGGATTATAAATCACCATCTCCACTTAAATCAATCCATCTAGTGCAAGAAATATTCTTCCCTCTCTCCACCCTCCATCCATATTTATATCCCCCTCCATCTCTTGTATTTTGTATCTGTATCTCACCCCCCTAAACACACACGCTCTCGCACTCCATATATATCATTATCTTTGTCAATCACACCCTCTCCCCATCTCTCTCTTCTTCCCTCTCTTCACCTTCCATCTATATCTCTATCTTCCCATTCTCTCCCTCTCCCCCGCTAATATCTCTCTTTCCTCCTTTTTTCCTCTCCCTCTCTCTCCATCTTCCTTATCACTCACTCTCTCTCTCTAGAAACCAACATCTACACTGAAATCAATGCATTTACTCAAATAAATCAAATAGGATTAAAAATCGCCATCTACACTAAAATAAATGCATTTAGTGCAACAAATCAAACAGGATTAGAAATCATTTACATTGAAATCAATTCATCTAGTGCAAGTAATCAAATATAATTATAAATTGACATCTAAATTGAAATCAAAACATTCAGTGCAAGCAATCAAATTGTATTAGGAATCACCACCTACACTGAAATCAATGCATCTAGTGCAAGTAATAAAATATCATTAGAAATAAATATCTACACTAAAATCGATGCATCCATAGACCGTAGTGAAACATGTACTTACTTAAACGTATACCTTATGCTTGTTATGCTGAGATTAGCTTAGTATGAGCCAATCACTCCAAGTATTGGTTTTCACATATAAGATTGGTCTTAGTTGTATGGGTAGGGACTCGACTAAAAGGAGAGGCCTGGTAGGACCCGTTAGGGGGCTCACTATTCATATGGTGAGGGTGAGCCTGCCGAACTCTCGACTATAAGGCCGCCATCGACTCACTCATTCATATGGGTGAGGAAATCGAGGTATAAACCTATAAAATAGCCATTTTAGTGCCCTGTCTCGCCACACTTTTACCCTAGCACAGGGTGGACCCAATTAGAGGTTAGAAGTGCATGATAGAACACATTTTTATTGAAAAATATGGGATTAATGGGGGAGACCCCGAGGCTTTTTTCTGGTAGCCGATCGAAGTAGCCCAGCTCAAGTATGCAAGTAAAGTAACTAATCTAATCCAATTAGTGCAGCAGCCATCCGAATCGATTAGATTATTCCGAGAGCAGTTGGTTCCATCGGCCGACAGCAGTGGCTTTTGTACGTGATCGTAGTATATCACATCGTCTCACGGCGACCCTGCCTATCTGCATCGAATAGTACCTATCTATCTATGCACTATGTTCCGGTTCACTGATAAGGAAAGGAGAGTTTTGGGTCTACGATGGTTCAGGTATGATCCTTCTGGCTGGGGAGATACATGCCAACTATGGGGGTTACATTATGTCCAAAATGTATGTCGCCTGCCCCCCCCCCCCCCCCTACCTATTTATAAGGCGTAACGTCTTGAAAGCCGGGTTCGTTACCAAACCAGTGAAAATAATCAAATAGGATTAGAAATCACCATCTCCACTTATATCAATCCATCCAGTGAGAGAAATATTCCTCCCTCTCTCCACCGTCCATCCATATCTATATCCCCCTCCATATATTCTTTTTTGTCTCTCTATCTCACCCCCCTAAACAAACACGCTCTCGCACTCCATATATACCAATCTCTTTGTCAATCACCCCATGTCCCCATCTCTCTCTTCTTCTCTCTCTTCACCTTCCATCTATATCTCTATCTTCCCCTTCTCTCCCTCTCCCCTGCTAATATCTCTCTTTCCTCCTTTTTTCCTCTCTCCCTCTCTCTCCATATTCCTTATCACTCACTCTCTCTCTCTCTAGAAACCAACATCTACACTAAAATCAATGCATTTACTCAAAGAAATAAAATAGGATTAAAAATCGCCATCTACACTGAAATCAATGCATTTAGTGCAAACAATCAAATAGGATTAGAAATCATCTACATTGAAATATTTTCATCTAGTGCAAGTAATCAAATATAATTATAAATCGACATCTAAATTGAAATCAACACATTCAGTGCAATCAATCAAATTGTTTTGGAAATCACCACCTACACTGAAATCAATGCATCTAGTGCAAGTAATCAAATATCATTAGAAATAAATATCTACACTAAAATTGATGCATATAGTTAAAATAATAGAATAGGATTATAAATCACCATCTCCACTTATATCAATCCATCTAGTGTGAGAAATATTCTACCCTCTCTCCACCCTCCATCCATATATGTATCCCCCTCCATCTCTTCTTTTATGTCTCTCTATCTCACCCCCTAAACACACACGCTCTCACACTCCATATATATCAATCTCTTTGTCAATCCCCTCCTCTCCCCATCTCTCTCTTCTTCCCTCTCTTCACCTTCCATCTATATCTCTATCTTCCCCTTCTCTCCCTCTCCCCCGCTAATATCTCTCTTTCCTCCTTTTTCCCTCTCTCCCTCTCTCTCCATCTTCCTTATCACTCACTCTATCTCTCTCTCTCCACCTTTCTCTCTCTATTTCTTTCTTCTTACCTCCCTCTCCCTCCCCTCCAAGTCCATCTCTCTTTCCCTCCCTCTCTCCACTCGCTCACATCCTCTCTCTTCCTTCCTCTCTTTCCATTTCTCTCCCATCTCTTTCTCCCTCTCTCTCTTTCTTCACCCACCAACTATATTACTATATCCCTCCCTCTCTCCTTATATCTCCTTCTCCCCCCCCTTATCTCCATCTCTCCTTATTTGACTCTTTATCTCAGCCCCAAACATACATGCTCTCTCTCTGTCTCTCCCTTGTCACTCCTTCTCTCTCTCCACTTCTCACTCTCTATATTTATTATTTCCTACATCTCTCCCCCTCCAACTCCATCTCTCTATCGATCTCTCTCTCTCTCTCTCTCTCATAACTCCCTCTCTCTTCCCTGATATCTCTCTCTCTCTCTCTAATACTCTATCTTCCCCTATCAATGTCCTCCTCTCTCTCATACTTCCTCTATCTCCCTTTCTCTCCTACCTCCCTCTCTCTTTTCCCTCCAATCCTCTCTCTTCCCCCATCTCTCACTCTCTCTCTCCCTCTCCCTCTCTCTCTCTAATCCTCTCTCTTCCCCATCTCCCTTTCTTTCTCTCTCTCTTTCTGCCCCTCTCTCTCTCCAACTACATTACTATATCCCTCCCTCTCTCCTTCTATCTTCTTCTCTCCCCCCTTATTTCCATACATCCTACTGTTGTGGAGGTAAATCCCCTCTGCGGACAGAGGCGATCCCTACTAGCCCATACTGGGTCTAGAAACAATCATTCACACTATAGTGCAGGTTCCTAATTGCAAATAAACCAACTAGCGATGAAGGCTTACCTGGAATCCAACGTTGTTGCTTGTAGAAGAGGTGGCGCTCCCGTTCCTTTGCTCTGGTAGATCACGATCCCCACGATCTCTGTGATAGGACACCTGCACATGCGAGAAACAAAACAAACGCAAGCATACAATCCAGTAGATGCAACTATATGTAAGTCAGAAAGGACATAACTCATCATTATAAATAACAACAAGAGTGGAACCATAACCAATAGTCGTTCATTAATAATCAATCAAAGGAAAATTACAACCATAGTTCTGATGCTGAATTCTCCTTCGGCGGGTCGCCAGCAGAACACGTCTCGAAAAGCCTGTCAAGGATGGGACAAACTTCTCTCTTCGGATCTTGACGATAATCTCCTTGCTTGAAATTGGCCTTAAGGAAATTATGGAGACTCTTGCAGCATAAGGCTCTTGGAAATTTGGGAACTTGAAGACTTGAAGACTAGCTTGCAATGGAGATGGGCAAGCTTTTATAGATGGAGGAAGGGGAGTTGGGATCCCTATAATCATGGGATTGGCCCTATCATCAAGGAAGCTTCCATGAGAGGTGGCAAACCACTTCCTCTCTATGGAAATCAGTAGCCAAACCTCCCAACTCAAGATAGATAGCAGTCCAGGAATTTGTTAGGACGAAACTTCCGCCATTTATTTTTAAAAAACACTGCTTAAATTGGATGGCGCGAGTGCGACTCTGAGACAGAGCGCCAAATGGCGCGACCTCTTTGAATTATTTTCCCCATTGGCGCGGGTACTGAACTGGCTACCCGAGCCAATGCAAAAAGGGCCATTTTAAGGGTTTTTCACAAGGAGATGTCTTCAGGGGGATGAAAGTACATGTTCAGGGGAATACCATGAAAGTATTTTCAAGTTATGTCACTGCTCACAGGTCACAAAATGAGCCCTCCAATGTGCGGGATGGGGATTGCAAGGACGGTGATAAATTACTATGTAACAGATGCCCCCTAAAGCATGAGGCCCGAGAGAGAGAGGGGTGAAATGCTTTACGAGAACGTGTCCAACTGAAAACTCCGCCATCGGAAAACCTGTGTGAAGAAGTACAACTGATGTCTCAAATACATGATATATGTGGTATGGGCACAACCATCCATAACAGAGTATACAATAATCCAGATCCAAGGCATGGGCGCAACCATCCAGTGAGGATCGATAAATAGACTCAATTATGGTCGCAGCCATCCAGTAAGTGAGTCATGTTACTAATCATAATAATCCACAAAATCGCAGCCTGGATTATAACAGACACAATCCAGGGTCTTGCGCTCCATCTCGACCCGAACATAGTACAAGATCAGGCATGTGAATATGTGAGCTGAAGTCGAACATGCAAGAACATCATCTGATTACCAGCTAATGATGAAAGCTGTTAACAGACGCGAGATGTACCACCAATAATGACAATGGCCCTCAAGGTACTACAGGTACAATCTACGGTATGTGAATTAATGCGCTGGCATCGCACACCCATAGAATCACTCGATCGGAGGCCAATAATGAAAACCTCGCGTCGAATGCGAAGAACCTGCCATTGAGGCATGCAGGCTCCAAGGCACCAGAAGGGAGTCTCTAGATCAGCTTCCTAGATAATGAGCTGAAGTCGACAGGAAGTGACCTTGATCGAAGGTGGGCCATAGTGGTTCCCACATCATCGACACGAGATAGAGGAACATAATGTTTTTGTGAATCATGATCAGATGAGAATCAGAGGGAGGTTGATACTTGCAGATGTCAACTTCTCTTGAACATATAAATGGCACGACAGTGGATTTGGCAGTATTTGACATCAAAAGATCAGAGGTCATGATGACGAGGAAAAGAGCAGATGAGAGGTCAAAAGGGATCACCCAAACCCACGGACGCAAGTGAAAAACGAGATGATATGTCCCCAACCCGACACGACTGCAGACAAGTGCCATGTTCAAGAGCGACATACTGCCGACACGATAATGATGTTGGTTCCATTTTCCCCACCATTTCGGTGAGTACCTCTTTATTTTTACACAAGCTTGAAGAGGATAACATATGCTTGTCATATAAATTCGTCCTTTGGACGAATCCATCCTAGTACGTTTAACGAGCCCTAGGAAGGAGGAACTCGAATATCGTCATGATTGACAATTTCCGATGTCATTTAGGTTTAACGAGTTTGAAAAAGGAAGAAATCGACGTCTTTTCATGTTTAGAGAGTTTGAAAAGACAGCAGAAAAGTAAACTCCAGTGGTCCCTTTTCGTAAATAGTTCCCCAGACCCGAAAAGGTAGAAAAATATGTCTGAGAAAACCTCCTAGTCGCGATAGGCTAGGGTATTCCTTTTTCGTAAATAATCTATCCCAGCCCGAAAAAGGGGTAAACGTATACTGGGTAGATGTCGTTTCACATCCACTTTAACGAGATCAAAATGACAAGCGACTCGGCGATCTTTTCATGTTTAGGGAGTCAGAAAAGAGCTGAAAGTTGACTCCTCCTGGAGGAATGAGTGGTATAAAGGGTAGCAACTGGTTCCGGTAATGGTGGAACTGCTCAGAACAAATAAAGTTTAAGAGGCTGGCTAATCAAGACCACTCATCGCAGCGGTTCCTCAGGAACAGGTAAAACAACCAAGTGAAGGCATATGATCAGCCAAGCAGATAGTGACAATGGAGTGAGAAAACCAAGGTTCATCTGGAAAAAATAGGCTGATAAAATGGCAATCACAAGAGGAAAAATCGGAAAGGTTTCATTTTTACACAAGCTTGAAATCAGAAAAACTCTTCTTGAAGTTGGTTTCATTTTTACACAAGCTTGAAACAAAGATAAACTATGCTTGAAACCGGTTTCATTTTTACACAAGCTTGAAACGGAAACAAACTATGCTTGAAAAATTAAGCATGCCCCAAGCATGGTGTTGGGACTCAAAAATGTCATATTTTCATCCACCTTTTCCTTCACTATTCCTTACATTTCATCATTCCATTAACCTTTTATCATATCATTTTCATAAATACATTTGGGTTTCACCTTCTTATTTTCCATTTTATTCATTTTTGTATTATAAGAGAATTTATGATTAAATATTAGAAAATATACATATTTTTATATATATATCTCAAGAATATGTGAGCTTTGTAATGTGTAGGAAATATGTGAAGGATTAATTCCAAGATACGTCTCAAATATCTCCTCCACCATATTAAGGAGATAATTATTCAAGCCTATTCCTAAGGAGAAGATCATGAAGGATTTGGTTGGCATATCTTATCCAAGATATGTGAGAGATGTGTGGAGGATTCAAAGGGATAATATTCTGTAATAATGGGAAATTAGTTGAGAGTACTTGAGAGAATATTGGATATGTAATTATGAGATGGTTATCTTCCTCATGTATATAAGGGAGTGCTCTCTCTTCATTTTGATAATAATGGAGAAATGGAGTTTTAAGTTTAGAGAAATAGTTTTGTAATTAGGAGAAGGGAATTCTTAGCTTTGATTCATATTCTTTGTTGTGTTTTCATGAATTGTAATTTGATTCTTGTAATATAATTTGAGATAGCTTTATTGTTGTGAGCTCACATATGTTGTTTGTCATTCAATTCTTCACATGTTGTATTGCTTTTTCCTTATGCAATTTCCTGCTTTCCTAGTTAGTGTTTCAATGCTTTTCTAGATTAATTTGATTTCAGTAATTTAGATTAGATTAGTTCCACTTCAGTCCTGCATATATAGTGCATGTGTCTCGTAAGCCTACGAACCTCGGATTGACAAATTAAATAGTTGGGCAAATACTACAACAGAATTAAACGAACATATTTGCACCCAAACATTTTGGCGCCGTTGCCGGGGAGGCACGATGGATTGAAGTTTAGTTTGATTTTTCATGCAAGTGTGTTTAGACATGTTCCTAACTCCGAGGTGTTAAGGTGGTAAGACGTGGGGAACAGCCTACGCATCGCATTCGAGATACCGTGGGCTCGACCTCTTATGGATCAGGGCATGTAGGGTGTGTTTACATTTATGCAAGTGTGAATTTCAATTTTTGCAAGTGTGTTTGATTTTCGCAACTGTGAAGAGTGTTTGATGAATTCATGGTTCATGGTTGTAATTGAAGAATTCAATTACTGAATTAATGAGAAGTCCTTGTAAGAGGGTTTAATTGAGTATTGAATTCAAGATTATCTCTGTGGTCTTTGTTTTTTTTCAATTTTTTTAGTGTGCTGATTTGAAAGAGTTTTTGTGAACTAAAACCTTGTAAAAGGATTAAAAACTCAGACAATTATTAGCACTTTGTTTTTAGAATCTCTTTCAACATGGTTTTATAATGAGTGTCAGCTTGGAACTACTCACTCAGATCCTTGCAGAAGTCGGAATCTCCTCTTCCCAGGAAAAGGAGATCTTGACAAGAATTGAAAGTTCAACTACTCCCCAAGAAATAAACGACGATTCAACATCTGAAGAATCCTGCATATCTGATGGCGAACAATCATTCGAACAGGAGACCGGGAAAGAAGAACAGGAGTTACAACATGATCTGAGTGAGAGAAACTGTGCCTATCAAAGCCTTATCGAACAATGGTTCCAGGTAAGTACTAGATTAGATTTATCTTTTTATTTTTATTTAGTTAATTTGCAGTTACAACAATGAGACTCATTCACTCTCGAATATTTTCATTTTTCATTTGAACAATTTCTACTGGATATATTATTGTGTCTGCTACGTGAATGGCTCCATTGGAAGTTTAATTACACGTAACTAATTTTTTTATTAGTATAGAGTAGGTAGGCTTTCATTTTTAGTTTTTTCTTTCATTTTCAGTTTTCGTTTTTACCTAGAATAAGTATGCTCTCCTCCGCGCTTAGTGCGATCACGAGGATCAGAAAATAGGGATGATTTAGACTAATTTCAAGAATAAATAAATGTTTTGCAATATGCTTCATCAAAAACATCTTTCAATATGCAAATCATTGTGTCCATTTGTTAAAAAAAATTAATTCTAGAGCAAAGTTTAGTTTCTTTCTAAATTTTAGTTTTTCATTGATAAAAAAAAATTAAAAAAAAATTAAAAAAAAAAAATAAATAAAAAAATTAAAACTAACCATTTTTGTTTTTGTAAAGATAGGGTTAATTTCATTTTTTTAGACTTTAAAAAAAAAAAAAAAAAAAAAAAATGATTTTGAAAACTAACAATTTTTTAGAATAGGATATAATTTCATTTATTTATTTATTTATTTTTTTTTTAAATTAAAAAATAAAAAAAAAATAAAAAAATAAAAAAACATTCAAATAAAACAACACAAAACAATTTAAAAAAAAAAAAAATAATTTTTTTTTTTTTTTTAAGATAGGATTCAATTTCATTTTTTAGATTTTTAATAAAAAATAAAACAAACATTAAAAATTAAACACTAAACCATTAAAAAACAAAAACGAAAACCAACCATAAAAATTCAAAATAATAAAACAAATCAAAATATATAAACACAAAACAAAGTAAAAAAATAAATAAAAATAAAAACAAAACAATTAATTAAAAAAAAACAAAAACAAAAACAATAGTCAACCAACGCAGTCATAAAAACACAAAAAAATAAAACAATTAAACGCATGGTATAAAGGGCCGAGAGCAGAGAAAGAAGACAAAACGTATAAGGCCGATCACCAGCGTGGATATCTTGCAGCAGCGTGATCACAAGCGTGGATATGCACGAAAAAAAAAGTCTTGACAAGTGATCCGGTGGACAGCGTGAGCTCTGGTACCCCATTTTTGAAACAATTCACTGCATTAGACTGCTCCAGAAACGCAAAATTGGCAAAGCTGCTTCACCATACACCAATCTCTCTGCCCACTGATCATAAACCTGCAATCTGCAACAACAAACCAAAACCAAAACGATAAGCAACAAATAAATGAAAGCGCAATAAACTAAAACATAATTCTTATTTATTTGTTTACATATTTCGAAATCTGGGATTCTCTTCCGTCATTAATTCTCACACCTAATTTGGGATACTATGTGGATGTTCATTAAAAAGATATCGGCCAAAATCCACGGGTTGTTACATTGGCATCTCAAGATAGTAGGAATGAAATCCTATCAGTATCACTATTTTTATGGATTCGCCTTCCTAAATTGAGATTAAATGATTATGCGACCTCATGTAAGCCGTTAGGGACAAGTATGAGAAACCCTTCGATGCCAAGCAGATTAGTAAGGATGACAGGCAGTAATCTACATAGAGGCAAACAGTGGTGCAGTTAAAAAGAGTAGGAAGAAGTGATGCATTTGCCACGGAATTTGATCTTGAAAAAGGTTTTCGCCTTGAATACATCTACGGCATTTTCGTTCTGTTACAAAACCCTGACGTCCTCGACCTTAACGTGGTTCCTAAAGGCCGTGCCCTGAAGTTATCATGGCGAGCGATTTGAATGCAGACATAGAGGAGCTTTCTCATTTGCTAACCATTGCGAAAAGGCCTAGAATTCGGGCCTTGCTCACTGACGAGCTTCAGCAGTCGCAGAAGGCCCAAGTGACTGTAGAGTCAAAAGGTCCAGTAAAGATAGCAGCACCTTTCCAAACCTCTGCTGCAAAAAGACCAGAAACATCCTACACAACACTTGGATCATTCAGCTGAGATCAGGATAATGAAAAAATCAAGGTATATCTATTTCTCGAGGGAGTAAATGAAGAGAAATTTGTTTTTAATTTCAAGCCTTGGTCATTTGATGTCAAACTTCATGATATTGAAGGAAAAAAATTATCGCTGTGGGGTGCCAAAGCTGAACAAGGCCATAGTGCCAGAAAAATGTAGACTCACTGTTAAGTCTCAACGTGTTATTATTACCCTTCAGAAGGCTGAGAACGATAATTGGCTAGATATTTATTACAAGGAGGATAAGTTGAAGTCGAACCTTGACAAGAACAAAGATCCAATCGCAGGAATCATGGATCTGATGAAGAATATGTATGAAGAGGGTGATGATGATATGAAGAAAACAATTGCCAAAGCTTGGAGTGAAGCGCGATCAGGGAAGAAACCAGATCCATTAAAAGGATACGGCGGTGATTTTACAAGGGGCAACGATACCGGTGGAAAGTCGATCTACGGCGAGAAGTTTTCTGATGAGAACTTTGTAAAAAAACACACGGGGCCCGGCATCCTCTCCATGGCCAACGCCGGCCCTAACACTAATAGCTCCCAGTTCTTCATCTGTACCGCACAGACCTCGTGGCTGGACGGCAAACATGTCATATTTGGTCAAGTTGTAGAGGGCTTGGAGGTCGTGCGCGAGATCGAAAAGGTTGGCTCTGGATCTGGCAGAACTTCAAAGTCGGTTGTCATTGCCGACTCTGGACAGCTCGCTTGAATTTTCATTATTTATCCTCGCCATTACATTGCGTCAAGTTCATAGGGTATTATTTTCCCTACCATTAAGCTGCATAAGTTTCTAGGGTTTGTCAGCATAGAGATTTCAAAAGTTTTTTATTTTTTTTTTATTTTTTTTTACATCTTTGGATATTGAGAGATAACGCTGGATGTAATATAGTCTTTGCAAATTTTGTTTTTCTAGACATTTGAAATTTTGGTGTTTGATTTTTGTTATTATTGTTTTTTTTTTTTAAATAAAAAAAAAAAAAATCGACATAAATAATAAATTAAAAACTTTGTTTTTTAATTTGTTATTTATTAAAAAATAAATAAATTTTCTTTTTAATTTTTTGCTTAATACAACACCAAACATAAATGATAAAATAATTTTTTTTTTCATTTTAATTTTGTTAAAAAAAAAAAATTAAAAAAAATATTAAAAAAATTAAAAAATTAAAAAATTAAAAAAAATTAAGAAAAATATATAATAATAATAATAATAATAAATTGTTTTGATTTATTTGTTGGCTTTAAAAAAAAAAAAAAACAAAAACATAAAATAAAAAATTTTGCCCTTATTCATTTACATAAAAATTCATAAAAACTAACTACTTGTTCCCTAACAAATACAAAAGCCTTTTCAAATGTTTTAAATCACTTTTACTACAAACCAATAAAAACATTTTGAAAAAGTATTGCACAATCAATGAGTACATTGCATGGGGACATGCAATATCTCTAGTTGGGGGGAAATAAAAGTATGTTGGATTTTATCATTTATTTTAAAGTGAATTTATGGGCAAAAGTTAGGATGCATATACTAACAAGTGAAATGAGATTGGTGTTATGTGTAGGTCAACAAGAAGCTTATGCAGAAAGCTCAACATTACGATGCGACACCTTTTTCATCCACAATTAGTGTAACTTCGAAAAATAATTAAAAAATGGACATTTCATAAATTCTTGAAAATGAGCTAATTTGTTTTTGAGTCACTTCATACAGGAATGATCGATGGAGATGGCACACAAAGGCGAAAATTTTTATGCAGGTATTGAAGACAATCATGAAGGCGAGATCTCTAGAGATCACATGCATCATGTCATGACATTTACCATTACACAAAAACCCTTTTGCATCATGACATGATTACTCAAATTTTTCCTTCCAAGCGCCTAAATCATTCCTATGTTGCAGCCCATCTTCCATTTCCTTATCTTTCACGACTTCATGCACGCCTATTTTTCTGAATCGCATACATTCCTTTATCCTTTTCAGTTTATTTTTGCCTTCTAGTTTGCCTTCTGAATAAAACTCATTCCCTTTCCATGATTACATTGCCTTGTTTTCCTCACCATGCTGATCCACACTGCTTGTCCGTGAGTTCTTTCCATTTATAGTCCTACCAAATCTCTTTGTACAAACTCGTGTTGACTGATGTGGGATTCCTTAAGGCCCACCTTTCAACAAGTCTTGCCCCATCGACATCAGCACTTTATCTGGGAAATAGACTAGAGTTCCTTTTGAGTACCTTGAGACTTGCATGCCTTAATGGCAAGTTCTCTCGCTGACAATCATGGGAATACATTAATGTCCCTTGATCGTCAGATCTTGCAAATGGCTCGACGTCAACTCCTTTATTCGCATTTCGCAAGATGTACTCGGGTACCTTGGCACTCATTGACATCAATGGTGAGTTTGCCTTGCATTGGTTAACGGCATGCATCAATGGCCGGTAATCCAATGATCTCTTTTCATGCTCGACATCAACACATTCTTTTGCATGATTAGACTTGTACCATCAGTTTTGTAGCGGGTGAAGACTATACACTTTTTCACGACTCCCTCAGCAGTTACAGCAGCATGAATTCTGATCGACGAGAGTACCACAGTTCCACTTTCAGCCTTTATCTTTTCCATGATTCGGCATCAGCAGTTCAGATTCCTTCATTTCTCAGGATCCAGTTACAACAACATCAGTCACATTTTACTGATCCAACAGTAGCAGCAGCTACATTCCTATTGCATAGTTCATCATTCTTGGGTAAGTAGAGGTATGTTGTTTTCTAATCTTTAATTATGCAATTCCTTATATGCTGACTTGAATATTTTGGAAAATTCCCTAACCATTCTACATTTCCTTTAATGAGCCATGCCAAGTTGCATGACGATGTTGGCAATATGATACAGAGTGTTGTCCTTGATGGCAACCCACTTAATGAAGATGAAGACATGAGATTGTTGACATGTGTTGTCCTTGATGGCAATCCACCTGATGAAGTTATTCTTGACTTGATGGACTTGGTAAATGATGTAAATTGGATGTGATATGATGTGTGTTGGCAATATGATGCTGAGTGTTGTCCTTGATGACAACCCACTTGATAGAGTGTTGTCCTTGAATGACAACCCACTTGATGAAGATGATGGCAGCCTACTTGATGAAGTTATGCTTGATAGAATATGTCTTGATAAACTTGTTAAATGATGTAAATATGATGTATCTACAGTGAGTACAGAAGGTAATGAAGAAAGGAATTCAATATGTGCTAGATCTATGATGAAAAGAGTTGTCTCAAGGCATACGCGGATTTGCCTAGGAGAAGTCGCGTATGCATGCGGTAAAGTACGTGCCAAGTCGCGTATGGGCAAAAGCGCTCATAAAGTGCAAAACCAGGGGTAACCACCATGGTATTGACCCATTGTATTGGGTAATGATTCGTCTAAATGACCCCGTCCAGGAATACCATCGGAAGTAATGTGGTTTTGGCTCATGGTATTGAAATTGGGTAAACCTATATAAGGAGAAGTTTTTCATTGTGCAAAGCATGGTGTGGGTGCAAGATGTCTGAGCTTGAATGAATACTTCTCTCTGGAGGATATCTGAATGGAAAGGGTTACAGCTAAATGAAAGATCTGAATGTATGATGCACCGATGAAGGAGTGATGAAGAAAGGGATCTAGATCTGTATTGTACTTGTATCTGCTAGATCTGTTTATGAACTGATTAGATCCCAGATGAGGCGAACATCTGTCTGAAGTAAAGGGTTGAATCTGAACTGAATGTCTGATCTAAAGAAGTATGCAGCTCTGTAATGATTGAAGATCTATACGCTACTTTGCCGCAGAAGAAGCGCGTATATACGCGGCTTCGCTGAAGATAAAGCGCGTATGCGCAATAAAATTAGCTCTATAATTTGTACT
>JAXQQM020057777.1:0-102541 GCA_034641835.2 Pinus albicaulis
AGCCATGCCGTTTGCAGCTGCTCAGGCCGATTCAGCTCATGTCCAGTCTGAAGTTGACAAAGCAAGTAGCTTCATCGAGCGCATTCAACACATCCGCCAACATGTTCATGATATATTGGACAGAGCCAATGCGAAGTACAAACAGCGCCATGATCAACACCGGGTGCCACACCACTTCCAGGTGGGCGACAGGCAGGGCTACATCATTCAAGGTAGCGAGCGCCTCACTGGCCCCACCGCAAGATCCGTAAGCTTCAACTGCTCCGATATGGTCCGTACACCATCACCAAGGCTGTAGGGAACAATGCCTTCGAGCTCAATATTCCACCATTCCTTGGTCTGCACCCAGTATTCAATGTGGACCACCTTCATCCCTACTTCCCACCTCTACTGGACACCTCTGACATTGCAGAACAACTCACACCAACAGAGTTAAACCCAGACTACATGGAATAGGAAACCACAGATTGTATCATGGATATGCAAATCAAGAACACTCGCCAACAGAAGATCCAACTGTATCGGGTTGTCGGAGCTGGCCAACTCGTGCACCAAGGCAAGTGGTTCACCAGGGACCAAGTTCAACGAAGTTTCCTCATCTCAAGGAGGAACTCAACGTAATGGGGACCATTGCTTCCTAAGGGGGAAGGAATGATACAGGGGGATATTGGTGGCCACCCGCCTATTTCACTTGGGGCCCCACCATTGTCTCTTTCATTTTTTCAGTTTCCTTAATTATAGCACAGTTTACAAATTTTAGCAATTTTTAAGGTCCTGAACTTCCGGAGCCGTTTAGAGGCCCTAAACAACATTTTTTGAAAAATTGGGAGCAACATGGGTCCATTGATTGATGTTTCCACTCAAAATTTGTAGTCCTTAGATAGATGTTTCTAACAAGGTATGTTTGTCAAACATAGATCATATGTCAAAGTTACGTCCTCGAGAAGTTGAAATACCAACTTACCCAAACGGGGCCCATAATTTTGGAGCTTCATCTCCTAGGGTTAGGGTTTTGGATGTTTAGGGTTTTCCATTGTTTCTAAATAATAAATAGGTCCTCGAGCCTCATTGTAACTCAGTTCAGAGGCCTATCTCCACCACATCTCTTCTCAGAGATAAGCTACCAGCGCCCTAGCTAGTTTATTTCCATTCTGTCTATAAGCAAATTTCAGTTCTTTGATATTAATGAAATGAAGTGTTATTTCCACTGCATATTTGTATTTATGGTTACATGTGTATTCTATTGCGTTCCTGCATAAATCCAGATCAAATTTGGGGTCTTTCCATCAACATATTAAGATCTCCTGCTATTTAAATTAAATATGTTGTACCAAGCCACTGAGATTGCAATATGAGGTTTTGGCAACTTGTAATACTTAGTTATGCAGGGATATGTAAATGCAATAATTTCATTCCTCGACTATCTCTGATAGTCATATACCTTATATAAATACATTTTATTACTCATTTTATGGTATTATCACATGGAAATACCACCATATGAGAATCCACTTTATGCAGCCATGAATTCTTGACATTTTTGTACACCCCTATGTATTCCTCCCAATTTGTATATTATTTCCTCATGAACAAATGGTAGATTTATAACCACTCCAAGGAAATTGACTCATCAATATAAAACCTGGTATCAACATAGATGGACACCAATGTGATAGGGCTTTCCTCTGTATCTTCCTCCATAGGGTCTTTCCCAGGTATTCTCTTAGGAGGAGCCATATCTCTGGATGATGATACAATGAAACATTGCAAATCAACCAAGTCTGGAAGATCAAATATATCCACTAGAATAATTAACTTAGAAATCTAAGGAAGAATGGGGAATAATGCAAAAGAGAAATGTAGTTTGAACCCAGGAGATGTGTTGTGGCATAAGGAAAAAATATTAGGCTATTGAAGAAGATTGCGTTTCAACACAACTTGGTAATGTGCCCTTTCAGGGATGGATTTTGACATAACTATGTGGCACATCAAATAACTTCATCACATGCTATCCAAAGGGTTGAAACGTATTGCACCACAAAAAACTTGAATTCTCCATAGATATTTGGTACAATACACAAAGAGGGGGTGACACTTCATATATCAAAGCATGATGCACACTATGTAGTGTAGTAATGGGGAAATGTGATGTGATGGAACAGGGGGATTAAGAAAATGACTAAGTGATGGAGAAATATAAAATCCATTATATATATATATATATATATATATATATATATATATATATATATATATATATATATAGGGTGAAAGATGAAGGGTTGGATAAATGAACGGTCTCGCCAAAGTTTTGGGGTAACATTTACAATCCAGTTACAAAAACATATGCAAGAAGAGGATGTAGAAATAGAAACATGAAACATGGTGTGGAGAGGTGTGGGAATTGCAATTACGGGTAGAAAAATGCAAACTTGAGCACCAAATATGGGTCACCAATCGATACAACACAAGTGTCCAAGGAATAATTGTGATAATATAACATGATGAAAATGAAATAAAGTGGAAGGTGGGGGTATATATATAAATTTCACTATGGGAAGTGCATTGAATGTGTTCAACAACCTCTATGTTGAAGGATGTTATATTGTTCGACACCGCTTAAGTGATTTTGACAAAATACACATAACAAAGAGATCTGTGACGCAAATTACTGTCATGGATTGTGGTTGCATTTGAATGATATTGATTTAAATGTGATGAAAGGTTGCAATGCACCCTTCATCAAACTTTATGAATTTTATAAGTTATAAGCTTCTTATGTATTGTAGTTCAAGGGTATGAAATGGTCTTTATGTGTTGGGAAAATATATGTCTTAGAATTTTAAATGAGGGGACCTTAAATTTTCCTCTTGTCAAAAATTTTTAGGGTTTTTGTAGTTGTTACAACAGAGGGAAAGTCCAAATTTTACTGGTATGTTCTAAGGAAGCCAAGAAAATGATTGATTATGGAAAGAAGTGTATTTTACAATTTTTAAGATAAAATTAGTCTGTAGAAGTGTCATTGAGTGCAAAGGAATACCTAAATGGGTGTATTAAGAAATATAAACAATAACTGGAAGAGTTTATACGAGGATGCATGGATGTGTTCCAAGAGCCTAAATTTCTAGCACCTAAGAGGGAAGTGGAGCATGAGATGCATATATTATTAGACTCCCCATTGCTAAACATTAGGCTATATAGGTAGTCTATTATAGAAGAAAATGAGATGCTTGAAGAAACTGCAATAGCGATAAGAATAGGGCACTATTCGATTGAGTACATCATCATGTGGGTCACCCATCATCATTATGCCAAAGAAGGATGAGACTTGGTGGATTTGTATACATTATAGGGAATTGAGAAAAATTAATATCAAGAATAAGTACCTCTTTCCTAGGATATATGATCTAATAGATAAATTGTACCAAGAAAAATACTTCACCAATTTTGAATCATAGAAGAAGATACCGAGAAGACCACCTTCAAAACCAGGCAAGGTTTGCATGAGTGATTAGTCATGCCATTTTGCCTATGAAATACACTAGCGAAATTTATGAGGTTACTTTATTATATGTTATTCCCTTTTATAGATTCAATTTTATTTTTAATTTGGATGATATATTTGTACATAATGCTACTTGGAAGGAGAACATATTGCATTTATCGTAGGTGTTATAGACATTAAATAATCATAAGTTGATGGTAAATCTCATAAGTGCGATTTTTCACAATAATTTTTGGTGTATCTACGGTATGTGATAGGTCAATGAGAGATTAAAAAAAATATTTTCAATATGGAGACCATCATTCAGTTATTGGTGCCTATTAATGTTTCTGAGGTCAGGAGTTTTGTTGGGGAAGGAAAGTACCTGAGGAAATTTATAGCCTCATTTTCAAGAGTAGCATCACCACTCCACACCATAACAACAAGTGTAAGAGTTTCTAATGGGGAAAGGGTCAATTTTTATGGTGTCTGCAATCTTCCAGGAAAGGGGGTATCCCCAATATGAAGTCCCAAATAGACCTCACATCATTTGGAGTAGGAGCCCCATCTGTATAGTAGGCCGGACCACCATTATTCTTAGGGATTTCCTCGACTGCAATTATCAACATAAGAGATTATGCAAACAATATTTGAAACACAAAAGTAAGTTGACACTGTGAGACATACAATTTCAACGTATATAAGGTACTTTCACGGAAGGGAGGGAGAGAGAGAGTGATCCTCTAGAAGAAAATTAATATCACTATCCTAAAAGAGACACACAAGAGCATGGAAAGAATCATTGATTAAATTGCAAAGTATTTCAAGGGATAACAACAATCATAAAAGAAATTAACAATGCATATTCGACAAGATACATACCAAAAACAACAAAATAGTTCATTTTCATCATTATGTGTGAACATAAACATACACCTCAAACAATGAATAATAGTCTCACAATCATTCATGACATATGCTTGACAGTATGTCGGCTCCAAGATCTTCATATATTAAGTGAAAGTCCCAAGATACACAATTACAATGATGCAACACTAGCTCCAATAGTGGAACATTAAGTCACCACTTGCTCCTCCAACGAAATATCTTCTCTCTTATGCCAAGCTAGAGAAGCCAAGGTTAAAATTCCTTATGTTTGAGTTATTAGGGTGTATATATAACAAATGAGGTGACTCTCCACCTCCCTTGTGACTCTTGAGCTTCCCTCTTGAACCTTTAGCTACCATGTGACTTTTAAGATTCCTAGGTGACCTTTAAGCTTCTACATTACTTTAGAACTTTCTAGTGACTTTTCACATTCCATGTAGGACCCTTGGGCTTCCACACATTTTACATTTTCTCATTTTTTGAAAATTACATAATTAAATTCCGCAAGTGATGTAGAAAAATACATTGACACATATGAAATTTGTGGTGACACCTTGAGAAGCCATGACTTGGTAATGGTGGCATAAGACTTCATAATGCATAAAGTCCAAGCTCTTTTCTTTGCTACTGTCTTCAATTATTCATGAGAGATCTAACTTCTACTTCATATTCACCCTCTAAAGGGTCTGAATTAGTGTTGGAACCTTCCAATTCAACATGAGCTTCCATATCTCCATCATGGTCCAATATTCCTTCATGTCCTTCATGAAGGTTCATCCTTTTACTTCTTCTTCACAAGTTCCTTCTTGTAACCTCTCCTAGATAACATATCTTGAACATACCCTACCATGTTGAGGTGATAACACCTATGAATGAAGTCCACTCATGAGAAGCCAAAATCAGTTTGAAAACAGACTATTATAACTTTGCTTGCTCATGGAAGATGTTGACTGTGATGGGACAATAGGCAAGACTTTTAAGAGAGAGACACTAGGAATTGCACAGTTGAGCTCAACAATGACCAATGAATGGGAATGTTGTGCATTGGAACTGTGCAATGCGCAATAAGGAGAGGCTCTTCAAGGTTTTTGGCAGTGGGAAAGTATATGAGACAAGGGTGATGATCTTGTTGACTGAGGATGCCAAGTGTGTAGTGCTCAAGGAAGAGGAGATATGCATTTCATAATTGAGCTTCAAAGGGATTGAGGGATGACCCCACTGTCCACTAAAACTACATAATGTGCAATAGGATGTAAGGTAAGGTAAGATACTTTACAGTGAGGGGTTTTAGTCAACAGGAGTGGAAAGTATAAGCACTATAACTGTGAAGTGCATAATGATTGATGATAAATATACAATATTGCACAGTTGAGGGTTGAATTAGCCTAGAGATGGACCTAATTTCCACTAGAACTGCACAATGCACTGTAAGAGGCTCACTTGATGAAGGGATTTCACAATTAAATGGTGTAATAAGAAAAAGGTTAGGTCAATGTACCTTGAGGATGCTCACTTCACCATTAAGGGGGGATATCCTTTGTATTGCACAGTGTAATTCCTCCTCCCATATTCACCCAACTTCATAAGGCTACCAAGGTAAACATTATATGAATGTAAAAATGAGATAACTCAAATTCCCAGTTCTAGTTAAGGAAGTGGGGCCTACAAAATGACCACAAAATAACATCCTACAAGGACTACAGATTACCAAGGAGCTGAAGAAACACCCTAGGTGGTCAATCCCTGAGCTAGAACCTTGTTTCACTAACCTATATTGATAACCACACCATTGAAACTTCTTCAATGTGATTATGAGGCTATAACCACACTCATAGGCTTGCATCCATGCATTTATGAACTAAACTCTTTAGTTATGAGCATGCAATCCTAAAATGTGTGCCACCTTTTCAGGCCATCCTGCAAACCACTGTCTAGAATTGCCTTATACTTTCCAGAATCATTATTAACATGAAAAAAGCTAAAAAATCAATCTCAAATAAAAATATTGACCTAAATTTCCTAATCTATAAAAACATTCCATCAAACACATGGAAAACATAGAAGCTACAAGTTATGAATGCATATTTGCTCATAAAAGTATAAGATTCATCTGAGAATCACCAAGAAGACTTTATGCCCTCTCCACATAGTTGCAACAACACTTATTAGTCCATACATTCACCAATCAATCAATAATCCAATGATTCAAGGTAATAGGTATATATGGTACACATCATACAACCAGAAAATAGCCAACATAGAAACCATGGAAACTTAGCCATTATATCACCAAAATAATCACTACAAATTCTCATATATCACAATATGAAAACGTATCGCACTAAAATATGAAAATTACAACCAAGTTAGGGACTTCCACATACCACCTGACCATAGATTGGGCTGAACCAAATCTCTCATTCACTCAATCACCCTCGCGCCATATTCCAAGTGTGAATGTGGGATCCCATGGAATAAACCAAGATAAAAAAAACCAGGGTTTCTAGAGTCCAAACCACCTCAACCCTCAACCAAAGTGATTACACCTCTATGCTACGACATCACTAACACCAACTAGATCGATCTCTACTCAAGCTGTCCAGGGCTCCAAGAACTAGTAACTCAACCTACAACCTTCTACCGCTCCAGAGTGTTTGTTCAACCCAGCTCCAGGGAACAGTAATTCAACCCACTAAGGGCTCCAAAGAGTTTGTCCCAACCTAGGCTTCAGGACTAGTAACTCAACGCAAGTTGTTCGAAGTATTCTAGAGCATTTATTCCAACCCACAACCATAAGGAACATGAGCACCAATCAGAAAAACAACCAAGTGAAAAAACCAAAACACCATGGATATCCAGGAAATGGAAAGGCAAGGTTAAAAAAATTGTCACTCTAGGAAAATCTCCATGCCAATGAAAACACACAACCAAAAAATCAAATGCATATACCATGCATCCAGAAATCAACAAGGAAATCACAAATGAAACACATTACTTGTAAAGAAATCTAGTTGTAGTTGTTGAACCAACTGTTCCCTTGTGCTTTCCTTTCTTCTCTTTCCTTCTTTCTCCAATCCAAGTGAATGCTCAAATTATTCAAAAATGCTCCAAGATTTATCTAAGTGTGCAAGAGTGTGACAGAATAATAGAATGAAATGAAATCTCCAAAACTGAACTGGAAAAAGTTGTGAACTGATCGTCATAAGAGTTTTCATCATTAAGGCCTATATTTTATTCATTGTACTTCATTTTTCTTATAATTTCCCTTGCATGCAAATCCATGTCTCTTCACCTTCCTTTTCTCCCATTTTCCCTTATTTTCATAAATAAAAGCAAATTATTTCCTCTTTCCTTTACTAATGCCTTTTCCAATTTCCATACCCATTAATTAATCACAAGTGATGCCCGTTATTTTTTTTTCCCAACATTCCACTTGGAATATGTGTCCCATGACATTGGTCTTATTTTTATTTACATGGAAACTTAACTCGGGGTTGTTACAAACAACTCCTCCTTGGGGAAAAATGTCATCAATGTTCTATGACACCTATGACTAGAAAACCATTGAAAACGAAACATATTTCACATGGATATTTATGACATAGCTCAATGCAGTATTTACAATGATATCCTGGTGAAATCAAAACAAACATACCGCTTATTGGAGCTTTATAACACAAATCATTACACTATTTACAAAAACATCCATATACATATTAATAAACATATACCAAAAAATCATTTTCTTTAACTAGAAAATAAGGAAGGATATAAAGCCCACATTTGATTTTTCATCTCCCATGTAGCTTCTGTTAGCCACCTATAAAATTTTGGTATAGCAAATAGGTGGAAAATTAGGTTTCTAAGTCTTCAAGAGAAACATTTTCCTTGAAAATCTATCATTATTGAAGCCTTAAAGTGTCTTCTGTCCCTTGAAACAATATTCACTGTTGTTTCCATTTGATAAGCCTCACTGTTTGTGAAAGAAAATGTTTTAAAAAGGCCTCCATCTGCTCCAATTTATTCTCTCAAAATCCCCATTTTTCATCCCTATTCCCCTCACAAAATTCCTCCAAAATCCCTTCATTAGCCCTTTAAATCATCAAAATTCTATTTTTAAACCTTATAGCTCCCCTGATTTGGTTTAAAAATCCCCATTTCTGCCTACTGGAACCCCCATTTGGCCTTAAAAACATTGTTTTTGGCCTAAAAAACACCCTTTTTTTACACTATGATAGGCTTAAGCCCCTGAGGGCTTATATGCTGCAGCCCCATTCCCCATATAACCTCAGCCTGCAACCAGGCAGTAAAAACCCCAAAAATCCCTTCATAAAGGCTTAAAAACATGTTTCTGATCCATAAAGGGATTAAGCCCCCGAGGGCTTACTTCTATTAGCCCTCCCTCCATGTGACCTAAACCCTGTGATCAAGCGCTCAAAGGCCAATAAAACTCTGATTAAAACATTTTTTCCCTTTGGTTCTATCATTTCCGATGTTTTGGTTTAGGTAGATCTGGACCGTTGATCTCCACAGATCAACGGTCCTCGGGCGCCCCATCCATCTCATACCCCCTCTGTTCTTTCCAAAGCCCTCCGCCTCTTCCACAAATCCCAACTGTCTGATCAAATGATCCAACGGACAGGATCGATTTCGCAAACCATATAACATTTCATTGCCCAACATATACCTCTACCGCACTGTCGAATCGTAGCCATCCATACCTCAGATCCAACGGCCCACACTAATCCCGATGGTTCACATCCTCCCGTGCATCTTTCCCCATCAGAATTTTTCTGAACCGTCTGATCAAAACCAAGAGATCTGACGGCTGAGAAGGAATTTTGCAAAAAAATTTCGCCCTGGGTTTAACGTTCGAAAAAACACGAAATGGGTGGTATTAGGGAAGACACGCGTTAGAGAATGTATGGAATCACATTTTTTTTTTTGAAAAACCACATACCGCCCAATCATTTTGTGAAAACTACTGCCATGCCTATCCTCCACAATGTGATGTCAGGTTCGATCATAGCCGTCGATTGATTCCAATCTGACGGTTTACATTCCATCACAACCCCTTCCATTTTCTCTTCACTTGATCTCCCCAGTCATTCCATAAAGTGATATCCACCATTGGTCGGTCTCATCCGACGGCCCATATTCGATCTCGCCCTTGCGCTTCCACCATCCAATTGACCTCCCAACATTTCCTTCCAACTATCTCAGTTGTTGATCATTTTAATCCAATGACCACGATATAATGTCACCTCCATTCATCATTCACTTGCCCAACCGTCTGAACGACCTCATCGAATGATATTGACTGTTGATCATCGTGGATTGATCTAATCCAATGGTCTAAAACCCTCCTCGCACCAGACCTTCATCAGACTTGTTTTTCCTCCTTCCGCTATGATTTTCACCGTTTTTCTTCGCTGCATCCACCATTTTCATCGCTACGCCACCATCTCCACGGGCCTCCACAACATTCCTCCCCTCACCCCCACAGGTTTTTATAAAAAATTTCTTTTTTTTTGCAGGTTTTCAAAGGCGATAAGCTATATTGCCTCTGCAGTTACAGTCAAGGTAATTTATAGCGCAGAACGCCGGTTTCAAAGCCAAAGGTAGCAGAAGAGACACCTGAGAAGGTGTAAACATATTTTCCATTGAAGATTATATTTACCAAACCTTGATTCAAACCCTCCAGTGCCATTAAAGCCTGTATATGCACCAAAACCGGTAAGAAGCAGCAACAAAGAGTATCAAAAGATAGATTAAGGGATTAACGCCTATTATTGAAGATTTAATGCTATCATCCAATGTTTAAAGGTCAAAGACACAGATGAAGACCATTAGAATGATCAATGAGGCCTAAATCACATAAGCAAGCCATACCAGTGCTTTCATTGTCAGCAGAATGTTCTTTCCCAGGAAAGGACAAGTTCCCACAGCATTTCCTATTCTCCATCAAGCTCCTAAGAAGTTATTACTTTGACAAAAAGTCCTAAAACTGTCAGTGCATTAGTTACAAAGCATGGAAGACCTGAATGTTAGATTTTAATCCTTTCTTGCCACAGAAGATAAACAGAGTACTGCAGCCAGGAAAGTACTTCAGGAACATACCTCTGGAGTTATTATCAGCCTGTCGAAGACCCCTAATTCAGTTGGGTACTGAAAGTCAATGCAGGGATATTAAAATAGAATGGGCCTAAAACACTCTTCTTCCTCCGTTTTAATGAGTCATTTCAGTTCCATCTACCACTACTGTCACTCTTTCACCTATAATAAATCATGAGAAATAAATAGTAAATGTTGGTTAACCATGGATTGTAAGCTATTTCTCTGAGTTAGAGTTCTGTAAGTAGTATTTGTAACATAGGCTCGAAGATGATTTCTAGTTGATATCAAGCTATTGGACAAGGATGTATGTGACTGGTTTTTCTCTTCTAATATGACAAGCATGTTCATTGAATCCTGATCTAAATAAGTGGTGATGTGCTCTATCTTTGTTATTGTTTTCCTCTGTTATACATCATGTTCCGTTTTCTCTAATAAGAATTAGTAATTTTAGCTTAGGATATACTACTATAAGTGCCCTATTGCTTCCTGCACTTTCTTATCTTTAATATTTTCTGTTGATTGTGTATCTAAGGAAAAATTCCATATAATTTAACTAGTATAGAAGTTGGTTTGTCCATGCTTACTGATGTATGAATTTAGAGTTTGTTTTTAGATGTCCTGGTTGGGTTTCAACTGAAAGAATTGGGAAACTATGAGATTTAGAGTTAGCCCTGTCTCACTAGGTTCCTTTTCCAACAGTTAGCCTTTCGAAGATCCCTCAAGTTGAATGTAAAAAGCATAGAAGGTTAAAATTCTTTCTCTGATCTTAGACTTCACTTTGTGTCAGTCTTAAGTGTTTTCATTATCTGAAAGTAGCCAGGATGACTACTGGATTGTTGTCTTCAGAGTTAACCTCGTTAGGAGTTTGATCATAGATGGTTAAGGCATGCCCTGTCCCTAGGCTAACTCCGAAGTGGTCACCTTGGAAGGTTTTCCTTGTCATTCCCATTTATTTCCTTATTGTTTCGCTCATAATATCATCTTAAGAGATCCTCTGATATAGATGACTAGCCCATTTGAAAGCCTTGGATATTTGAATTGCAAGTAAACCCTTTTATGACCCCATTTCCCAATGGACTTGTGTTCTCTTTGAATTATCTCTCCATTGCCCAAAATTCCTTCTCTACTCACTCCTTTATCTTACATTGAACCCTTATTTCATGTTTCCCAACCAAACAAACAAAATCATAAACCCTTGTGCCCTATAACTAGCCTAATACCTTAAAATAGAACTTCAAAGATATATATTTCTTTTTCTTTGCCTCTATGAGAGGCCCTCTGGATCAGGAAACTAGATCTGAGATCCAAATGGTTTGATGTTGTCTTGTCTTTGGTATTGCAAAAACTCTACCAAAACACAAGAACCACAACAACTTCATCAAGCCCAAAGTGCTTCCATTGCACTTTAACTTGATCGATTGCTGCGTTTCGAGCATGGATGGTAAAGTTACCAGCCCACATTGTATCTGGATGGAATTATCCCTCTGATTCCACCTATAATAATGACCATTCAACACATCCTCAATCCTATATATATACTTCTTAAGCAATGAAATATGGAAAAATAATGGACTTTCGGTGTTAGAGGTAGTGAGAAAGTGTACGGCAGGGAAAATAGTCAGTCTCTGAGGATATCGAAAGGCCTGCAATACTGAGGTGTTATCTTGGCACATAATCCAATCCTCAATGAGATTTCTTAGGCTTGATGCACAAGTACACATGTTCCCCAACCTGAAAATCCTTAAATACCTTGTGTTAATTTACATAGATCTTATGCCTATCTTGTTCTTCCTTTCAATTCCTCTTTATAACTTTCATTTCTTGTTCCATATTTTCTAGCATATCCGTTCCAGTCAACACCTTGTTCACCAGATCACTTCAACTGACAAGATTATTACAACTCTATGCATAATGTGACTAAAATTATCTTATCCTCAAGGATTCCTCATACACATCATTATGTGTAAACACTACCAGTGGAAGATACTCTTCCCACTTCTGTTTTTTATTCATGACATACATATTCAACATGTCCTCAAGAATCCTATTAACGCTCTTTGTTTTTCCATATATATATGGATGATAAGTTGTACTAAAGGCAAAATATGTCCCCAAACCTACAAACAACTCTTTCAAAAACCTAGAAGTGAACTTGGTATCTCTATCGTATACAATATTCTTAGGAACACCATGCAATGTCATTATCTCCTTGATGAAAATAAGAGACACCTCACTAGTTGAATTCATAGAATTAATTGCAATGAAGTGAGCTACCTTACTTAACCTGTCAATCATAACCATGATTGAATAATGTTGTGTCGATGTCCTTGGAAAACTTGTAATGAATTCCATGGACATGACCTCCCATTTCCACTCTGGAATCAAAATCAGCTACAATAGACCACCTAGATTCTTACATTATGATTTTACCTATTGAAAATCCAAACATATCGCATCAAACTCAACCACCTCTATCTTTAATTTCAATCAATGATAGAACTTATTAATTGTTGTTAATGTCTTTTGATATCCCAGGTAACCTGAATATGACTTGAAAAATCCCTCAAGAAAATTTTCTTGAGCTCACTATCATATGGTACATAATTCATGTTCCTAAATTGACCAAGACATTTTATGTGAGATGATGCTCCTCATCCCCATTACCTTCACCCCACTACTATAAATTGTGCCTCAACTTTTGATCACTGTCATCATGATGTCCTTCTTGCAATATCCACTCCTGAAAGTCTATCCCATAATAACTCATTGTTGTAATGTGATTCATCTGCATTCTTATACTAAGAGAATATATGACCTTGTTCTCCTTCCCCTTGATTTAATTGATCTTGAAATCAAAATTAATAAGAGTATAAAACCATCTAGATTTTTTGGCATTTGGATTAGGTTGGAAAAATAATTACCTCATCCCACTGTGATCACTCATCAAAATAAAACTCCTACCAAGAAGATAATGCCTCCACACCCTCAAGGAAAATGATAATTGCTAGCTCAAGATCATGAGTCACATAGTTCTTCTTGTGCTCATTCAACTTCCTTGACTCATAGCATACCACCTGTCCTTCCTGCATCAAGACTCCACCAAGTCCTCTCTTGCAAGCATTTGTACATACCACAAAATCTTTATCAGGATAAGAAATCTTCAAATCCAAAACATTTGTAATAAATTTCTTCAACTTCTCAAAACTAGTTGCACACTACTCATTCCATTAAAACTTCTTCTCTTTTCATTGCAAATATGTTATCAGATAGGAAATATGTAAGAAGTTCCTAATGAGCCTCCTTTAATAACCTACTAATCCAATGAATTATTTGACCTGCTCCACATTCTTAGGAGCTTCCCATTCCATGATAGCTCTAATTTTTTCTAGGTCCACTGTTATACATTCCTTGGAAACAACATGTCCGAAGTAATGAAATTTTTAATGAAATAAACTAAACTTAATAAGCTTGGCATACATCTGATGCTCTCTCAATTATCTTAACACTGCTACTAGGTGCTCTGCATGCTCTTCCTCATTCTTAGAATATATCAATATGTCATCAATATTGAATACTATCATAAACTTTTCTGGATAAGGACACAACACATTATTCATAAAACACATGAAATTAGTTGGAGAATTAGTAATACCAAAAGGAACTACTACAAACTCATAATTTCCATACGTGATATGGAATGCAGTTTTGTACATGTCCTCTTCTTTGATGTGTACCTGATGATATCATGATCTCAAGTTAATATTTGAGAGCATTGTTGCTCCATTTAACTAATAAAAAAGTCATCAATCCGTGACAAAGGATACATGTTCTTTATCGTCACCTTGTTCAAAATCTTGTAATCAATACATAAATTGGGAGTATTGTCCTTCTTATTAATAAACAATACTGGTGCACCCCAAGGTGACACACTTGGACTTATGTATCATTTATCAAACATTTACTTCAACTACAACTTCAATTCCACCAACTCTGGAGTGCTCATCCTATACGTGGTCTTTGAATTTTGTGTTGCTCCCGACATCAACTTAATAGAAAATTCCACTTCCCTATTAGGCGGTAACTCTAAAATATATGCTAGAAACACATCTTGAAACTACTAAAAAAGTGGATAGATCTTCAAGACTTAAACATCCTCAACATCCTTCCCTTTTTCACTAGAAATATGAAATACAAATAATACACACCCTTTCGCACTACTTCGCTTTTCCTACATAGTTGTAATCATTCTACGTGATGTAGGTTTCTTCTTACCCTGTAATATTCTACTCTATCTATCATCATCCAAACACTCAATAGCCTTATCATAACAATCCACCTTAGTCATGTGAATGTTCAACCAATCCATACCCAACATCATACTATATAATCCCAATGGAAGAACATTTAGATGTGTTGATATTGACATACCATTCAGTTCAAATGCATAAGATCTCACCCAATGATGAACTATTTTCTTGGTACCCGTAGCTAACTACACCAACCAAAACTTTGCATGCAATTCTTTATTCATGCAACACTTATCCACCTAGTCAATACTGGTATAACTATAGTTAGATCTAGGGTCAATCAAAATAGAAACAACTTGATCACAAATCTTACCTTCCATCTCGATAATAGATGCCTAATGATCAACCTACCTCTTATCCAATGTTGCATAAATCTAAGGTATACACTATCCAACATCTCCAATTATTTGTGCCTCTTGAGCACTGTAAATTTGAGGTCCGTCACCTTGATGCTGTGGAAAATATCTCCTGCGATGATCCTTGCCACAAGTCAAAAAATACAAAGGCTTCCTAACATCACCCTTGTTTTGCTGCTTAGAATAAAATCCTTATCCTCTATCAACTGCATTGAATTTCTTGTATGACGTTTCATTCTCCTTGTTTCCTGCATCCTATGGTCTTCCTCGCTTCTTATCCCACTTTCCTTTCATCTTGTCATTACCTTTCCAACCTTACTTAGGCTCGAAATGACACTTAGGCTTCTCATAATAATACTTCAACTTCGCAATAAATTCCTCCAATGTTTGAGGCTCATCATACTTAATCTAATCCTTAAATGCAATTGGAAATCCACTAACTAATCTTTGAACCTTCGTCTTCTCAACCTTAAGATATGGAACATACCTCCACAACTCGAAGAACTTAGTTGTATACTCTTCGTCTATCATAGATCCCATCTTCAACTCATAGAACTCTTTAGCCTTAGAATCATAGTATCTATTTGACAAGTACTTATTTCTGAAGAGTCTCTTAAAATCATGCCAACTCAAATCCTATATCCTAATGCCTCTGACACGCTTCACATCTTCCCACCAAATGTTTGCTTTTCCCTTGAGACAGAAAATACTTATCCAAGATTTCATGTTATCTATATAATCATGCAACTCAAATAAATTATTCATCCCAAACAACCATTATTTTGCATCTTTCAGTTTCTTCAGCTCTCCATCAAAGGTAGGAGGTTTTAATTTCTTAAGCTAATACGAAAAGTACTACTTATCACTCCTCCTGTAAGGATGATAACGATGATGACCATGATGTCTCTCTGATCCAGAACTAGAATAGAACCCATAAACACTAACTTTCATGTCAGGTGTATCCATCCATCTACCACCTTTGACTATTTCATCATTGTCCAACTCGTTTCCTCCATGAGACCTTCTACCATATGCCCCATTTGTCCTTTCCTCCTGTCCATAACTGATTTGTGGTAGTCTTTATCTCTGAAAACCTAATAAACTTTGAGGGATCATTGTATTGACCTCTATTTTATTTTCTTGAGCTATGGAAAGTATTTCCTATGGCTAAATGATCCTGTCCTTATTTGCTTTACGACTACTAATTTTTTCCTTGAAACTTCTTTGTGTATCTATTATGTGAGGAGAGTAATCATATCTTTGTTGCTCATCTGATCTATAAGGAAAGTCACGTGAACTGTAGTCCACCATTATGATTTTCATCTTTTATCTTCTTCTTACAAACATACCATGTCAGATAAGACAAATATAAACATGATCAAGCATACCTTAATGTGTTTCAGGGGAGGCTATCTCATCTGCACAATCAATCCAGATTAACACAACATATTTATATATAATGAAATGAACATATCGATCATCTCAACGTCAACATAGTCAACCTCAATATGATGATACCAACTGCGACAATGACCATAAAAATAAATAACAAGCATACATACATGATAAACAAAAAAATAATCAAACATGCATACAAAAAAATCACATCTACCCCGAGGTCCAATGCTACAACCTCGCTCTTATACTAATATGTAATGCCTCCTCTCACATTTACCCAATTTCATAAGCCTTCCAAGGTAAACATGAGAGAAGTGTCACTATGAAATGACCTAACCTCCTAGTTCTAGTTAAGGAAGTGGGGCCTACAAACTGACCATAAATTGACATCCTACAGGGACTACATATCACCGAGGAACTGAAGAAGCACCCCAGGTGATCAATCCCTTAGCTAGAATCTCATTTCATTGACCTAGACCCACAATTTCACCCTTGACATTGCTTCCATGTGGTTATGAGGCTATAACCACACTCACAGGCTTTCCTCCATGTGATTATGACCTAAACTCTTCAGTTTTGAGCATGTTATCCCGATCTTTTTGCCACCTTTTTTAGTCTATCATCCATACCACTATCCATAATAGCCTGCAAATTTCTAGAATCATTATTAACGTGAAAAAAAGCTAAACATTCAATCTCGAATAAAAAACTTGACCTATATTTCTTAATCCATAACAAACATTCCGTCAAACACATCACAAACATAGAAGCTACATGTCATGAATGCATATTCAATCATAATAATCGGAGATTTATCTTAGATTCACGAAGAAGGCTAGATTCCCTCTCCACATAGCTACAACAACACTTATTAGTCCACACATTCATTAAACAATAAATAACTAAAGAGCTCATGAAAAGAGTCATAGATGGTACACATCATATAACCAAAAAATAACCAGCATAGAAACCATGGAAACTTAACCATAATGTCACCAAAATAATCACTACAAAAGCTCATAAATCATAATAGGAAAATGTCTCATATTAACATATGAAAATTCCAATGAAGTCAGGGACTTCCACGTACCACCTGACCATAGAATGAGCTGAACTAAATCTCTCTTTTAGCCAAAAACCCCCACACCATATTCCAATCATGAATGTGGGATCTCATGGAATAAACCAAGAAAAAACCAACCAGGGCTTCTAGAAGCTGAACCACCTCAACCCTTAACCATAGTTATTCCACCTCTACGGTCGGACATCACTAAAACCAACTAGATCCGTCTCTACCCAATTTTTCCAAGGCTCCAGGAACTAGTAGCTCAACCCATAACCTTCCAAGGCTCGATATCGTTTGTCCAAATTGGATTCATTGATTAGTAAATCAACCTACCAAGGGCTCTAGAGCTTTTTTCCCAACCTAGGCTCCATGACTAGTAACTCAACCCAATTTGTTATAGGGCTTCCAGAGCATTTGTTCCAATCCACAACCATAAGGAACATGAGCACCAATTAGAAAAAAAATCAAGTGAAAAACCCACAACACCATGGCTATCCAGGAAATGGAAAGGTAAGGCTAAAAGCACTGTCACTCTAGTAAAATCTCCATGCCAATGACAACACATAACCAGAAAATCACATGCATATACCATGCATCCAAAAATTAGCAAGGAAATCACACATGCAACTTGTTACCTGCAAAACAATCTAGTTGTAGCTACTTATCCAATTGTTCCCTTGCACTTTCCTTCCTTCCTTTTCCTTCTTTATCCATTACAAGTGAATTCTCAAGTGCTCCAAGAATGATCCAATATTTTTCTAAGTGTGCAAGAGTATGCGAGAATAAGAGAATGAAATGAGAGCTCCAAAAATAAACTAACAAAATATGTGAACTGATCCTCATAAGCCTTTTTTTATCATTAAGACCTCTCTTTTCTTTATTTCCCTTCCTTTTTCCTCTACCTTCTCTTGCATGCAAATTTGTGTCTCTTCACCCTCCCTTTCTCCTATTTTCCCTTATTTTTATAAATAAATGTTAATTATTGCCTCTTGTATTTACCAATGCATTTTAAAATTTCTATAGCGATTATTTAATCAAAAGTGATGCCCACTAAATTGTTTTTCCCAACATTCAGCTTGGAATATATGTCCCATTACCTTGGTCTTATTTTTATTTACATGGAAACTTAACCCGGGGTTGTTACACATAATGTGTTATTGCAAGGAGGCAAATAATTCCTCATTGTCATCTAGAAGTGGTTAGTGTGAAATATATGGAAGAAATGATCAAGGCCTATTGCAATGATGTAGTGCAAACATCAAGGGTTTGGTGACTATGTTTTGAAGGTACTCAATGCACAATAATAGGAGTTGTCCTGAGAAAGTTTCAGTGCACAAGTATATAAGGTAAATGATTCATTAATGATTCTTATGAATGGTTAATTCTCATCTCCTTTGGAGGGTTAGTTCTTTCATAACTTGTGCTTGATAGGAAGGCCAAGAAGAGCTCTAAAATGGCTAAGTGTGGTATCAATGGAACATGGGAAGAAAAAAATGCAAACAAATCCAAAAATAATGATCACACACATGTACTCCATAGAACACAAGCCAATATAAAACATAGTACTCAAAATCAACATGCATACCTTGAAACGAAAACAAAGTGAGACTTACTTTTGAGTGCAACAATTGAAACATAATTTTTTGACACTTAGAATACAAATCAAAACACAAGTGTCGATGACAACCCAAAAGTGCGCTAAGCCATGGGAAAGTGTCTTGTACATGTCCTTAATATAGATATGATCATATAATGCAGAAGATAATACTAGAACTACCTCTAGGAGGCTCTCTTAAGATGTTGTGAAAGCAAGTGAAAGCAACACATGAAAACACAAAGAAAACACAAGAAACACATGTAAGAATAAAAATAGGAAAAAAAAACACCTGTGAGAGTGAGAATGAGTGAAAAATACACTTGCAAAAGTTAAAGGGATTGAAAGCGTCACATGTGAAAGAAAAAGAAAACAAAATCAATCCTTGCAAAAGTGAAAGCAAGCAATAATGAAAGTTACGAAAGTGAAAGAGACACTTATGAAAACAAAAGCACATAAAAGCTATAGTTGAGAAAACTCACTTAAAAGATAATATAGTTTCAACTGAGAGTGAGAGAATTATCCTTATGCTTTAGAGTGTGCAGAGTTCAAAAGAAAAAGAAACCCATGAAGAGAGATCTAAGTTAGACTCTTCATATAAGGAGATCAAACAAAAGTGAGGTGGTTTCCACTAAGCGGTTTGAAAATACTAACTTGGAGAATTGCATACTCACTATCAATTGGAATTACACACTAATTGTTAGAAAACGTTGTGCGAACACTGCCTATATGAATTGTGCATTCACTACCACAAAGAATTGCATCGTAACTATCATCAGGAGTTACACATGAGTTGTGAAACAAATATCACTAGGAAATATGCAGTCACTGTATCTAGGGACTGAGCAGGAAATATCTCCAAAGACTGTGAAAGCATTGTCTTCAAGGGTTGTGCAATGCCTTTATTCAAATTTAGACATTGAATGTTAGGCTTACTAGGAAGGGGTGCACTTATGAATGCATAAAATGCCATGGATGTGTAAGCAAGTGACTTTGACTATTAGAATCTCACAAGAAGACTTAAGGAGTTAGAAAAACATCAACTAATCATGAAGTGCCCATGAAAAAATTGAGATGAGAGATCATACGATCACAAGGAGGCTCCAAAATTTAGAGTGTAGAATTTTTTTTGGAGGGTATTTATCGCAACGACAACAGTTAGCGGAGGGAATTTGAGGAGTTAAAGAAAAATATTAGTTAAGCACCAATTCTAGCATCACTGAACTCGTAGTAGCCCTTTAAAGTGGATATATATGAGAGTGGATATGTCATGTGAGTATTAATCATGCAGGAAGGAAGTCCAATATGCTACAATTATAAAGCATTTCATGGGAAAGTTCTTAACTACCCTAACTACCACAAGGAGCTTGATGCCCTAGTGCAAGATATGAAAATGTAGAAACACTACCTAATGGGAAAGGAGAACGGTAATCACTTTACGTCACCAACCCCACCCAATTATCTGAAGCCCAAAACAAATTTATAACCAAACCATTGCAAGAATATAAATGGATGAATTCTTTTTAAAAAAAAATTCAGTGATCACGTATGAGAGGAAACAAAAAAATGTTGGTTAAGCCTTTGCTTTGAGGCCACCACATCAAAGATCAAAACTTTTAGAACTACGATACACATTAGACGCTGCCCATGATGCATACGGATGTTGAAGCCTAGAAAATCTCACATTTCGACATCGGGGAAAACCACCGGTCGGGACCTATTAGCTGACTCCTTTTAAGTTTGGTATGGTGGCTCGGCTAAAATTTGGTTAAGGTTAGTTTCCTTGTAACTAAATGGATTGGATTGGGTGGGTGGAAATGGGACTAAATTAACTGAAATAAAACTATCTAATTTAAGCTAAATACTAATAATAAATTCTAACACTAACCCGGGTAATTATATGTGAATACAACTTAAGATTGTTTCAATTCAACAATAATCATGAAAATGTATTATTAATTAAATCGAAATGTGCAGCAACGAATAAAGATAACTCTGTTTAAGAAATTAAACAGAGTTATAATAACATATTGCATTCATCATTGTATACCATTTACATGTAACTATGAAAAATAACGTTTCAATTATACTCAGAAATGATATATAAAAGGAAGCGTTGTTAAAGAAAATATACATATAAATGATAGCAATTTTAAAACAAATATCATAAAACAAAAGAGATCAACAGTGAACAGATAGAAATACCTTGTTCATCTTGAAGACTTTCAAATGCGATCTGATACTCTATCCAATAACTCTAATGCAAAATCAAATTCCAAGGTACAGAAATGCAACACTTCAAAGATAATTCCACATGAAAATCACCAGATGTGATCCTTTTTAAAAATATATAAGACAATGGAGTACAAAAATGCAATCTCCAAGTCCAAAAATATTAAGATCCAGGACCCCTCTCTAAATGCATGAGAGGGGTTTAAATACTACTTAACTAACTCTAAAAATAGTTTATTACAAAAATTAAGGATTCGGTTCAATGACCGTCCTTTTCCTAGGCTAAAATACAGTGAAATTAAAACTAAATCTATCTATCTATTAACTTGATCTTTGATCTTGCAGGCATCTAGCATAGTTTTGAGAAGATGCGGTTGACCGACTTCAGAATTCAACTGTCCTGAAAAGACAGAGTCGGCAAGCGTAGGAGCAATCTTCTCTGTAGCATTGATGATACAATTGAGCGCACTGTGCTGACCGTGTGGCTTTACCAAGTACATCCAATATGAGTCCCAATTCAATCTTGTCAGCCCTTGGATGGATTTTGCTCTTTCTTCTGCCTTTTGCCTCCATTCTGTTTGCAGTTGATTTTCCTGTGGGAGATATCCTGGAACAGTTTCAGAAATCAAGTTAGCTTTGTGTAAATTGTCATTTACACAATCAGTGAGAGTGTTTGCCGCTGTAGCCGCCTCCTCTGCTGCCTTTTCTGCCCTTCTGATTTGTGCATCCCAGTTATTGAACAATATTTCTTTATGGTTTTCATTAATGATGGGTGCACCAGCTTTTCTGCCTTCTTCTGTCTTTTGCCATGCTAGATAATCATTGATATTTTCATTAATCAAATCATAATCATTTCGTAAATCTACGACATGATTTGTGATTTTATCGCTTTCTTGGCACAAAGAATTCCATTGCAATATTTTTTGGCAGAAAACTTCCTCTTGTTGCAGTAGTTGATTGTTCAAAGAGATGGTTTTTGAAATGAATTCTGGAAGCTTAGGATCATCTTTATGCTGATCTTGGATAATCTGTATTTGTTTGTCTTTATCAGCCAGGCTTTTTTGATGTCCTATTTGCATTTCTTGAAGTTGTTGTTGTAACTCTTCAAGTTTCAATTGTGCTTCCTTATTGGCCTGTACCTGTTGCAATTACTGTTGCAGAGCTTTTACCTGTTCTTCTTTTTCATTCAACAAAAGTTGTATCTCAAACGCTTTAACAATTGTTGAAGAAGCATAAGCTCTTGTTATTTGAGATAACTTAGTGAGATTATGAGTAGGTTCTGTGGAAGGATCTTTCCACAAAACATCTACTTGTTCTACTTCAGTAGCAATTGCACTTTCTAATTTTCTCTTTTTCTTCTGTCTCTTCACTACTGCTTTGTATTTTGGGCTGTAGAATACATCCAGAGGAGGAATTTCCTCTACATTAAGTACAATTTCAGAGGAGGGTGTGATTGGTATGTGCTCTGTCACTGTGACTGTGCTGCTTGTTCCTGTGTTCAAAACTTTGGCTGTTTGGACAGGGGTCTGTACATTCTGTCCTTCTACATTAATCAATTGATTAAAGGTTTCCAATTCTTTGTCTAACTCAATGGTGACTGGTTGTTGCTGTACATTGGTTGGAGGAGGATTCGTCTGTTGAGAAGTCAAAATTTGCTGTTGAGTAAGTTATTTTGATTGTGCAGAATCTTTAATGGATTCTTCCATTTTATCTTCCTTTTCTTTAGAATTATTGGAGTGTTCAGAATCTTTGTCAGATTTTGATTTAGATTTACCTGTACTTGAACTGCCGTTAAGACTAACACTAGGAGTTTGCTCCCTTGCAGGCTCTAAGCGTAGATTATCCAAAGGAATAGGAATTAGTCTCCTTTCTCTGTAAAGCTTGAATTCCTGGAATTCCTCTGGAGATAGTTGAGCTTGAGCTGAATTCAAAACTTCTTTGAATGAATTTCTTGCTTGGAACATATCATCAAAAAGATCTTGTTCCCCGGAAAATTCCCTTACTTTGATTGCATTGGTAAAATTCTTAACAATATCATTTGGGTCAAATAACCTTCTTGAGAATTTGAACAGTTGTAGGCATGTAATGTTGCCTATCTCTTGAAATGCATGACCAATATCAAACAGTGAAAATGTTCCACATTTTATGGGAAATTGTGGCCAAATGCCCTTTTTCTTGTCTTTTAAATCTTTTGTTATACCTCCTTGGCCACAGGTCTGATAAGCAATTTCCCGAGCTACAAGTCTATCTGGAACATATAAGGGTAAAACATGGGGAGAAGCATAACTTCCAAAAACCCTAATATAGGTGAACAATTCTTCTCCAAACCATCTTGCGACGGGGAGAATATCAACCTCTGTTTTTGAGGATAACCTCGGGGCATCCTTATTATACAATGTTTTGTACAATGGCAGCATTATTCCATGACAAATTTGATAAAAATGGGGGACAAACTCAGACTCCCATAGTTCTTTATGGTACACATGAATGGGCAAAGGATCGTGGATAGTCCATTTCCAGCCCATCACAGGGAATTTAGAGACATAGCAGATGGCATCCATGACATAAGAAGATAAATAAAAAGGTGGATAAACCCGCTGGGAAACATTTCGTTTAGACCGGTAGTGAAAAATAGCAGTGGTGAGATTATCAGATAGGATTTTGGCCCAGTCTACAATTGTAGAATTAACAGCCGCATTCAACAAAGGAAGCCATTCGGGTAAGATCATATTTATGCCAGGCTTTCCAAAAAGCCTGCATAACATGGAAGCAGTAAAACAATAAGGAGAGGTAAGTGAACCCGTGTTGTACATACCTTGTTTGTTTTTCTTCAATGGTTCACTTCTTTTGGTCCACTCCTTTGTGCATTCTGCCAAATTTGCATGTTCTTTGGCAAAATCTTCCATAAATTGTTTGTTGAAAGTTGCCTGAGGTTCTGGCAACTTATACATTAATCTCAAATCTTCTATGGTGAATGACCCGATTAGCTCTTCAGATGGAGTTCTGAATTGTCTGTCTGAAATATCTGTGCTATCCATCACCCATCTCACCATGTTTGTATATGGGAGAATCCTTGGCCTTGCTGCTATTCTATGCAGAAATGAGCAAGCCAAGTCTCTAAGGGTTACTTCAGACGTATTCTTTGAACCTGTTGTAGTTGCAACTTTTATCACCACAGGGTTTTCTTCTTCTAACAGATTATACATTCCTTCCCAAGTGGATATACCGGCATCCTTGTTACAGGTGGTGTCTGCATATAGCGAAGCCATTTCTTTGTTTTCAGAATTTGAGCTCTTCTCCTTCTTACCCATGTTGTCATGTGTTTCTGTATAGACGCGTTGCTTCTTCAAAAGGCTCATTTCATTTAATAATGAGCATATAAGAAAGGTGATGAGACTGTTTTAAATGTGAAAGCGGATGAAATATAATATTTTAATTGTGAAACGACTTTCAATCTAAACACAATCTCATTTCCCATTAATAATCAATCCAATCATTTAATATAATCATTAAAGCGCATAACGGATTTGACATATGGGAAGATTGCCTTGGGATAGCGCGCCTACATGAATCTGCGACATTGCGATCTGCGATTTGCTGCGCAATATCACAATATCGCAATGTCGCAATATCGAAAAATGAAATCATCGCAGTCATGAAAATAGCCCAGAAGCAGAAATTGCGCAATAGCGCAAAAGCGCATATCGCAAAAGCGCAAAAGTGCATAATCGCATATCGCAAAATCGCAAAAGCACAAAATCGCAAAAGCGCAAAATCGACAAGAGCGCAAAATATATTCATTAATCATTTATGTTTTCTGCGCTATGCGATCTACGATCAATGCGTTTTATATATATCATTTTGTTATGGATGCGCTATCTTGTTTAAAGATCAATTTTTAAAAAGGGGGTTGTTGCTGGTCACAACAATTGGCGATTCACTGAAAGAAACAGTTATCTCTAAAAAAATAAAATGAACATTCTATCTTTAGTAAGTAAAAGTTTTTAAAAGATAATGAAAATTATCTTAGGATAATTCAAATAAAATGTAACTATGAAAAAGAAGTAAAAATCATTTCATAATTTCTTTCTAATTCCTTAAGAAATAAAAACATTTTGGGTTATATCAAGCTTTGATTGGTGTTAATAATGAAGTAAGTGGATCTTTCCAAGTTTTGGTTTTATAATATACTCTATTGCCATAGGTATTGCCTCTGCTGCCAGCACACGTTCATAGTCTCGACAGGGTTACCTTTAAACCATTAACCATTCATTGTCCCATCCAACTAAAATTATGACTTTTTAAAAGATAAATTCATAAGACCTATTATCTCATGTTTTTGTCTTTTATTTATTTTTATTTTAAGAGCCATTGTTCTGGTTTGGCAGCTAGTTAATAACAATACCATTCACTAGTTATAATTAAACTGAACAAGCTAGCTCGTGATGAGACCCCTTGTCTTATATTTATAAGCCATTACCCTGTTTTGGTATGCAGTATTGGTAATGTCAGTTTTTATTACTCCTTATGAACATGGTAAGTCGGCTCGTAATGAGACCTCTTATCTCTTAAAATTTTCGTATAATTTCTTAGAATTACATTCTAAAAAATCACAACTTAAATAGATGGGGTGAAATAGTTTTATCCTTAAGAATCAATGGATGACAATTTTTAGAGTTTTTTGAATTCCAAAACTTTGAAAAAAATCTATACTTTGATAGATAACATTTTTCTGCTTGATAAACTTATAATGATTTACATTGTTCTCAAGTTTTCAAAAGATCATATAAATGATTGAAATAATCTTTCAAAGTTTATCACCTTATTTTAAACTATTCAAAAACTGTGATCATTACTTTAAAAATTCTTATTTACACAAAATAAATATTTATAATATTTTTCCGAAGAAATTTTCTCAAATAGTAAACAGTCAATCAGAGACTCATTAACAACCTTTATTTGTAAAAACAAAAACAATCAAAAACTTTGCAGTAAGAAATATGTACAGTTTAAGAAGGGGTTACCTCCTTATGAAAAGAATTTCTTCAAGATAAGCCCATTTACAGGAAGAGACTCTCTCTTACCTGTTAGATCTTGGAGTATGAATGTATTTGAGCTCATCTTCTCAACGATCTGAAATGGTCCAAGCCACATTTTCTGAAATTTGGTATGTTTACCTTTTTCTTCGTGTGCTTTATCCCATTTCAGAACGAGATCACCAATTGAAAAAAAATTTGAGCCGGTAGAACTTGCATCAAAAGAAGATTTTACAAGCTGTTGATGTTTTTCATGAGTAATTTTTGCTTTATCCCTATCTTCTTCTAATTTAAGGATTTGATCATATCTCAATTGAATGGATGAAGAGGGATTTTCTTCAATAAACTGCACTAGGGCTAATGATGGAAGAGTTAAATTTGATGGTATCACGGCTTCTTTTCCATAAACCAGATTGAAAGGTGAAGTCCCTATTGAAGCTTTTTCAGTGATACGATCAGCCCATAATGCAAAGATTAAAGATTTGTGCCAATTCTTTTGATTTTGATCAACGGTCCTTTTAATGATTTTGATAAGGTTTTTATTAGTGGATTCAGCCAAACCATTACCTTATGGATAATAATTTGCTAAATATTTTAATTTAAAACCTCTTTTGACTGCAAATTCAATTAAACTATTTCCGGAGAAGTAAGATGCATTATCAAAGACAAGAGCTTGAGGTACACCAAACCTGGTTATGATGAATTGATCTATGAAATCAATAATTGCATCAGAATTGGCTACCTTCAACGGGATTGCCTCTACCCATTTTGTAAAGTAATCAGTTGCAGTAAGGATGTACTTGTGCTGTTTGGAAGAATGAGGTACTATCTCACCAATGATGTCAAGCCCCCATTGTTCGAATGGTTGTTCAATAGTCACTGGTTGCAAAGGAAAAGCTGGTTTCCTTTGTCTTCCACTTGCAGTTTGACAAATTCGGCACTTCCTTACGTAATCATGCGTATCTTTAAAAAGGGTAGGCCAATAATAACCAGCACGAATTATTTTGTGAGTTGTGGTATCACCTCCAAAATGACCTCCTGCTGGTCCATCATGCAACTCCTGCAAAACCTTTTCAGCTTCAGTCTTTTCAAGACATCTTAATAAAATTGAATCATAATTTTTTCTAAATAACACATCATCAATGATCTCATATTTAACAGCCTTTAACCTTAAAGCACGTTTTCTCTTATAACTGAGGTTAGAAGGAGCATACCCATTCTTCAAGTAATAGATGAGATCAGCATACTGAGATTCAGAATCTGTAATACTTATCTGACTTACTTGAATGTCTTGATTTGAATCTTGATTTTCTGGTATGTTATGAGCTCCTGCTAATAATCTGCAAAAACCTTGTCCTCTAACAATCTTAGCTGGTTTAATATCAACATCATATTCTTGCAAGGCTGTTACCCAGTTAGCTCTCTTTTCTCCTACTTCTCTCTGAATTAATAATTGCCTCACTGCAGAGAATGGGACAATGATTTTTGTATGTGTTTTCAAGAGAAAAGGTCTAAAATGTTTGATTGATTTAAACACGGCAAAGGCTTGTTTTTCAACATCGGAATAATTAAGCTCAGCTCCTTGCAGATTTGAACTAAAGAAAGAAATTGGTGCTTCGATTTCTTGATCATTGAGTTGTGTTAAAACAGCTGCATAGGATGTTTCAGTGGCCAGAGTATACAAAGTAAAATCTTTAGAAAAATCTGGGGTATTCAATGCTGGTGCATTAATGATCGCTTGTTTGATTGAATCAAAAGCTTCTTTTTCTTTATGCGTCCATTTGAATATTGAATTCTTCTTGATCATATTTTGCATAGGTAAAACAATTAAAGAAAAATCAGGAATAAATATTTTAACAAAATTAATCTGTCTAAGAAATGATTGCATGGATTTTTTATTATGTGGTAAAGAAATATCAGAAATTTCTTTCACTCTATCTGGATCAATATATATACCATATTTTGACACAACAAATCCTAAGAGTTTTCCTTCATCTAAAGCAAAGAAAGATTTCTTGGGATTTAAGGAGATACCAAACTTTCTACATCTTTCAAATATTTGTTTTAAATCATGTAGATGATTGACTCTCTTTTTTGAAAATACTGTTATGTCATCAAGATAAACAACAACTGATTTATTGATCAGACCTTTAAATGCTATGTCCATGGCTCTTTGAAAAGTTGCTCCTGCATTTATTAGACCAAAAGGCATTTTCTGATAAGCATAAGTTCCCCATTTTGTTCTGAAAGTTGTTTTCAATCTATCATCTGGATGAACTAAAACTTGATTATAGCCCGAAAATCCATCGAGAAAAGACATAAGTTCAGAACCAGCTACCTTTTGAAGTATCTGTTCCATGGTTGGCAATGGGAAATTGTCTTTTAAACATGCTTTGTTTAAATTTCTGAAATCAATACAGATTCTTATATCACCATTCTTCTTCCTTACAGGTACCATATTGGAAACCCAATTAGAGTGCCTGACTGGAAAAATGATTTTGGCTTTCAAAATTTTATTAAGTTCTGATTTGATTTGACTTTCGAGATTTGGATGGATCTTTCTCAACTTCTATTGAACAGGTTTAATATCAGGAAGCATTGGAATTGTATGTTGAATAATCGAAGTATCATATGTTTTTAGATCATCGTAATTCCAAGCAAAAACATTTTTATACTTGTTCAGCAGTTTAATGAATGCATTCCTTTCCTCTGGTGTTAAATTGAGTCCTAAGTTAACGTTTTGAGGTTTAGAATCAGAACCAAGATTTACTAATTCAAACTTCAAAGTAGAACTTTGAAGTTTTGTATTAACAACTTTCTTGAATCTGTCTCTTATGTCATATAAATCCTCTAATTTAACAATAGATTTTGGAATGGGGTTTTCATTACCTTTTGAAGCAATTTGTAAATCATGATCATCTTCGTCAATAATTTGCTCATCATATGATTCTCTAAAGTCATGAAATTTAGAATATCTTGATCATGATAGAAAACTCTCCAATTTGTAACATTATCTGGAACTGATGGACGAAAAATCAATTCTACAGAAAACCTATCAGGACTGCAATCTTCAGCAGGTAAGAGTTTAGATGCAACATTAGCTAACAAGTCAGCTGATGTATTCTGATTCCTAGGAACAGGAGAAATATTGAATGCTAAAAAATGAGTGGTGAGGTCTTGTACTAGGGTTTGATAGTGTTTAAGATGTCCTGAAAGGCAATGAATAGTATTCCTAACTTGTTTAATGACAATTTCGGAATCACCAAAAACTTTCAAGTATTTAACATCTAACCCTATAGCTTTATAAAGTCCTTGAACCAAGGCTTCAAATTCTGCGGTATTATTAGTACACTCAAATTATAATCTACATGACAACATGGTTTTCTCCCCATTTGGATCAATTAGGATGCATCCAGCTCCAGCTCCATCACTAGATTTCGATCCATCAAAATATAATGACCAAAATAAAGTCTTATCTATTGGTTTATCTACAATTACATCAGAAATATTTACAATTCTGGAAGAATCAGATTGTGAAAAATTTTCTATCTGAGAAACAAAAGTATTTACAGAAAAAGGTGATTGAGGAGCTTTGAAATTTCCAAGAAATGATTCAGCAGAATAACCTCCAAGAATATTGTTGTTGAATGCCACAGGTTCATTAGGTTGCTCAAATTCAGTGACAGTATGTGTCATATGTTTTTCTCGTTCAACTTTGATTTGATTTGGTTTCTCTTTGTAGGGAAGCCACATGTGTGAATAATCAGTTGAGATATAATCGTTAAGTTTCGCAGACCAGTCCCTGCTCAAGATTAATCCATAGAATTCAGGAATATCAGCAATTAAAATATCAATTCTTTGGACAATCCTAGGATCGGAAGCTAATCTGATAGTGACTGAATTGATTTCTCCTACAACTTGAACTTTAGAGCGATCCAATTGGACAATATGAACTATTGATTTATGTGGTTCAATATTCAATTTAGCACAGACAGAAGTAGGCATTATATTGGAGGAAGCTCCAGAATCAATCAAACAATTGTGCAGATTTTTATTGTACATTTCATAAGTCAAAAGAAAAGGAGGAGTTTGAGAATTTGACTTTTCCCCAATGAGCACAGTATCAGTAGCATCTACCTTATCTGGTGGCTTACCAGTTCCTCTCGCTACTTTTGCAACTACACCGCTTGGTAAAGGAGAAATTGGTGTAGCATTTAATTCTTTCAATAGCAACTTTTGCTGGTGTTTTAGTTTGCTGATTTCATGTAAGGAAATGTTGGCTTTGATCTTTTTCATGTCTTCGACAATGTTGTATTCCATAGGATCTGACACTACTAAAGTTTTCGTTGTTGATGTGAGAGGATTAGAAGAAGATGGCTGATTTTGAGTAGGTGATGGAGAAGTTTTCTTCACAGTGGGTTTGTCTTTGGTACTTGGAGTTGTAATTTTCTTTTTAGGAACTGTTTGCACTGGTTCTGCTGTAGATTTACTCCTAGTACTTACAGGCATAGCTTCTTCACTATCGGAATTAGGGAGAATAAAATCCCACATTCCATTCAATTCAGCTATTTCTTCATTTTCGTCTTCTTGATCTGATACTATAGATGTATCTTCTTCTTCTTCCTCTTCTTCTGATTCTGCATTAGAGATTGCATTAAGAGGTTTAGATTCAACTTGGTTTCTTCTGAAATTTCGGAATGGTTTCTTGGTAGAAGTTTCAGCTACTTGTTTTTTAATTTCAACCATTTCATTTGACATGGTTTTAAGAACTTTCTGTAAACCTTCCATGTCATATGGATCTTTGGCCTTTTTCTTTGAATCATCTTTGAAGCTAACTTTCTTTGATTTCCTTTCTTCGATAGCATTTTTCTTTTCCAGAGAAGTGATACGTTTTTCCACTGCAATAGCTTCTTTCATATTCTCAGCTAATGTAGGTTTTGCAGCTCTGTCTACGAAAATTGCTATATTTGAAGGTAAGGTAGTTATGTACCATTCAATTCTGACTTGTTCACTGGGCTGTGAATCTACGTGAATTTTATTCAAGAGTTTGTTGAATCTAGCGTTAAATTATTTAATGGGTTCCTTGGGTTCTATCTTCACATTTGAGAGATCATTGAGTAAAGTTGCAATTGATCGATCATCTCCAAATTTGGTCAAAAAATGCTCTGCAAAAATGTCCCAACTTGTTATAGATCCTGATGGCAATGAAAAATACCATGATCCTGCTGTTCCTTGAAGAGTATAAGGGAATAGTATAACTACAACATCTTCATGTATGACTCCATTTAAATTAATAGCCAGCATAAAGTTATTGATATGTTCTTCAGCTTGAATGTTAAGATCTAGACTAAATTTCGGAAGCCATTTTCCAGGATTGTCTGGTAAATCATGTAAAGGTGCAGCCATGTTGACTGCTCCTGGAGTAGACCATGGTCTCTGTGCCATTATTGGAACGACTATTGGAGGAGTAGTAGAAATTGGTGGTGTTTGAATAGAAGTTGTTGGAATAGATGATGTTGAGATTGATGAGAATTGAGTAGAAGATGTTTGTGGAGATGATGACTGAAGAGATGATGATGAAACAACTGTACTTTGTTGAGTTGTGGTTTTGGAAACAGGTGATTGAATATGAGATGATGAACTTGTATCACTTTCTGTTTCCGATTGAATTGTTTTTGTTTTGCCCTTACTAGGTAAAAGAAATTCTTTCGGAGGAATACCAAGTTTTTCACTTTGCAATCTAGTAAGAGGTTTTGAAGGAATAAATTTTGAGCTTACACTACCTTCAGATATTTCAGACTCTTCTAAAGATAATGAGAATCCTTTCAATTTATGAATTAGATCTTGAACTTCAGGAGACTCAGGATTTTGTTTGTCTGAATGTTTTGAGATTTTGGTAGTGGGTGTATGAATATTTTCTGCAATTTCTTCTCTTGGATTCTGAATTTCAGAAGAAATTGAAGAATTTAATGAGGTTGTTTTGCTCTCAGAATGGCTTGTGGATAAAGATTTACTTGCCATTCATAGCTCAGGCCCTCCTTCTAGCGCCAAAAATGTTGAAGCCTAGAAAATCTCTGCTTCAAACATCGGGGAAAACCACCCGGTCGGGACCTTAAGGCAGCTCCTTTTCCGTTTGGTATGGTGGCTCCGACTGGATTTAAAGGACCAGTTTCCTTGTAACTAAATGGATTGGATTGGGTGGGTGGAAATGGGACTAAACTAACTGAAATAAAACTATCTAATTTAAGCTAAATACTGATAAAGAAATTCTAACACTAACTCGGGTAATTATATGTGAATACAACTTAAGATTGTTTCAATTCAACAATAACCATGAAAATGTATTATTAATTAAATTGAAATGTGCAGAAACAAATAAAGATAACTCTGTTTAAGAAATTAAACAGAGTTATAATAACATATTGCATTCATCATTGTATACCATTTACATGTAACTATGAAAAATAACGTTTCAATTATACTCAGAAATGATATATAAAAGGAAAGCGTTGTGAAAACAAATATACATATAAATGATAGCAATTTTAAAACGAATATCATAAAACAAAAGAGATCAACAGTGAACAGATAGAAATACCTTGTTCATCTTGAAGGCTTTCAAATGCAATCTGATATTCTATCCAATAACTCTAATGCAAAATCAAATTCCAAGGTACAGAAATGCAACACTTCAAAGATAATTCCACATGAAAATCACCAGATGTGATCCTTTTTAAAAATATATAAGACAATGGAGTACAGAAATGCAATCTCCAAGTCAAAAAATATTAAGATCCAGGACCCCTCTCTAAATGCATGAGAGGGGTTTAAATACTACTTAACTAACTCTAAAAATAGTTTATTACAAAAATTAAGGAATCGGTTCAATGACCGTCCTTTTCCTAGGCTAGAATACAGTGAAATTAAAACTAAATCTATCTATCTATTAACTTGATCTTTGATCTTGCAGGCATCTAGCATAGTTTTGAGAAGATGCGGTTGACCGACTTCAGAATTCAACTGTCCTGAAAAGACAGAGTCGGCAAGCGTAGGAGCAATCTTCTCTGTAGCATTGATGATACAATTGAGCGCACTGTGCTGACTGTGTGGCGTCACCAAGTACATCCAGTATGAGTCCCAATTCAATTTTTTCAGCCCTTGGATGGATTTCACTCTTTCTTCTGCCTTTTGCCTCCATTTTGTTTGCAGTTGATTTGCCTGTGGGAGATATCCTGGAACAGTTTCAGGAATCAAGTTAGCTTTGTGTAAATTGTCATTTACACAATCAGTGAGAGTGTTTGCCGCTGTAGCCGCCTCCTCTGCTGCCTTTTCTGCCCTTCTGATTTGTGCATCCCAGTTATTGAACAATATTTCTTTATGGTTTTCATTAACGATGGGTGCACCAGCTTTCCTGCCTTCTTCTGTCTTTTGCCATGCCAGATAATCATTGATGTTTTCATTAATCAAATCATAATCATTTTGTAAATCTACGACATGATTTGTGATTTTATCGCTCTCTTGGCACAAAGAATTCCATTGCAAGATTTTTTGGCAGAAAACTTCCTCTTGTTGCAGTAGTTGATTGTTCAAAGAGATAGTTTCTGAAATGAATTCTGGAAGTTTAGGATCATCTTTATGTTGATCTTGGATAATCTGTATTTGTTTGTCTTTATCAGCCAAGCTTTTTTGATGTCCTATTTTCATTTCTTGAAGTTGTTGTTGTAACTCTTCAAGTTTCAATTGTGCTTCCTTATTGGCCTGTACCTGTTGCAATTGCTGTTGCAGAGATTTTACATGTTCTTCTTTTTCATCCAACAAAAGTTGTATCTCAACTGCTTTATCAATTGTTGCAGAAGCATAAGCTCCTGTTATTTGAGATAACTTAGTGAGATTATGAGTAGGCTCTGTGGCAGGATCTTTCCACAAAACATATACTTGTTCTGGTTCAGTAGCAATTGCACTTTCTATTTTTCTCTTTTTCCTTTGTCTCTTTACTACTGCTTTGTATTTTGGGCTATAAAATACATCCAGAGGAGGAATTTCCTCTACATTAAGTACAATTTCAGAGGAAGGTGTGATTGGTATGTGCTCTGTTACTGCGGCTGTGCTGCTTGTTCCTGCGTTCAAAACTTTGGTTGTCTGGACAGGGGTCTGTACATTCTGTCCTTCTACATTAATCAATTGATTAAAGGTTTCCCATTCTTTATCTAACTCAATGGTAACTGGCTGTTGCTGTACATTGGTTGGAGGATGATTTGTCTGTTGAGAAGTCAAAATTTGCTGTTGAGTAAGTTCTTTAGATTGTGCAGAATCTTTAATGGATTCTTCCATTTTATCTTCCTTTTCTTTAGACTTATTGGAGTGTTTAGAATCTTTGTCAGATTTTGATTTAGATTTACCTGTACTTGAACTACCGTTAAGACTAACACTAGGAGTTTTCTCCCTTGCGGGCTCTAAGCGTAGATTGTCCAAAGGAATAGGAATTAGTCTCCTTTCTCTATAAAGCTTGAATTCCTGAAACTCCTCTGGAGATAGTTGTGCTCGAGCTGAACTCAAAACTTCTTTGAATGAATTTCTTGCTTGGAACATATCATCAAAAAGATCCTATTCCCTGGAAAATTCCCTTACTTTGATTGTATTGGTAAAATTCTTAACAACATCATTAGGGTCGAATAACCTTCTTGAAAATTTGAACAGCTGTAGGCATGTAACGTTGCCTATCTCTTGAAATGCATGACCAATATCAAACAGTGAAAATGTTCCACATTTTATGGGAAATTGTGGCCAAATTCCCTTTTTCTTCTCTTTTAAATCTTTTGTCATACCTCCCTGGCCACAGGTCTGATAGGCAATTTCCCGAGCTACAAGTCTATCTGGAACATATAAGGGTAAAACATGGGGAGAAGCATAAATTCCAAAAACCCTAATATAGGTGAACAATTCTTCTCCAAACCATCTTGCGACGGGGAGAATATCAACCTCTGTTTCTGAGGATAACCTTGGGGCATCCTTATTATACAATGTTCTGTACAATGGCAGCATAATTCCATGACAAATTTGATAAAAATGGGGGATAAACTTAGACTCCCATAGTTCTTTATGGTACACATGAATGGGCAAAGGATCGTGGATAGTCCATTTCCAGCCCATCACAGGGAATTTAGAGACATAGCAGATGGCGTCAATGACATAAGCAGAAAAATAAAAAGGCGGATAAACCCGCTGAGAAAAATTTCGTTTAGACCGGTAGTGAAAAATAGCAGTGGTCAAATTATCAGATAGGATTTTGGCCCAGTCTACAATTGTAGAATTAACAGCCGCATTCAACAAAGGAAGCCATTTGGGTAAGATCATATTTATGTCAGGCTTTCCAAAAAGCCTGCATAACATGGCAGCAGTAAAACAATAAGGAGAGGTAAGTGAACCCGTGTTGTACATACCTTGTTTTTTTTTCTTCAATGGTTCACTTCTTTTGGTCCACTCCTTTGTGCATTCTGCCAAATTTGCATGTTCTCTGGAAAAATCTTCCATGAATTGTTTGTTGTAAGTCGCCTGAGGTTCTGGCAACTTATACATTAATCTCAGATCTTCTATGGTGAATGACCCGATTAGCTCTTCAGATGGAGTTCTGAATTGTCTGTCTGAAATATCGGTGCTATCCAGCACCCATCTCACCATGTCTATATATGGGAGAATCCTTGGCCTTGCTGCTATTCTATGCAGAAATGAGCAAGCCAAGTCTCTAAGGGTTGCTTCGGACGTATTCTTTGAACCTGCTGTAGCTGCAACTTTTATCACCACGGGGTTTTCATCTTCTAACAGATTATACATTCCCTCCCAACTGGATATACCAGCATCCTTGTTACAGGCCGTGTCTGCATATAGCAAAGCCATCTCTTTGTTTTCAGAATTTGAGCTCTTCTCCTTCTTACCCATAGTGTTTAGCGGAAGCTTTGTATAGTCGTTTGCTCCTTCGTGCCTGCGTTTTACGAATAAATGAGAGTAATGATATAAGAAAGGTGATGAGACTATTTTGAATGTGAAAGCGGATGAAATATAATATTTTAATTGTGAAACGACTTTCAATCTAAACACAATCTCATTTCCCATTAATAATCAATCCAATCATTTAATATAATCATTAAAGTGCATAACGGATTTGACATATGGGAAGATTGCCTTGGGATAGCGCGCCTACATGAATCTGCGACATTGCGATCTGCGATTTGCTGCGCAATATCGCAATATCGCAATGTCGCAATATCGCAAAATGAAGTCATCGCAGTCATGAAAATAGCGCAAAAGCGGAAATTGCGCAATAGCGCAAAAGCGTATATCGCAAAATCGCAAAAGCGCATAATCGCAAAAGCGCAAAATCGCAAAATTGCAAAATTGCAAAAGCGCATAATTGATAAAAGCGCAAAAGAAATTCATTAATCATTTCTGTTTTCTGCGCTATGCGATCTGCGATCAATGCGTTTTTATATATACCATTTTGTTATGGATGCGCTATCTTGTTTAAAGAGAAATTTTATTATAATCTATCATAAACTTAAGTGTTTCTAAATATTCTTTCTAAGGGATTTCTATAGGTTTATGATAGAAAGTTTTATTTGAAAAGGCAAATAAATTCTAATTGATTTTTTGGATTTTTTAACTAAGGGTCCCCATTTATTTAGTATTATTACTAATAATAAATAAAAGGGGGGTTGTTGCTGGTCTGTGATTTTGTAATAAAATCCATGGAAATAACCTCCCATTTTCATTCTAGAATTAGGATAGGCTATAGTAGACCACCTGGATGTTTGCATTCCGCCTTCACCTGCTGAAAATCCAAACATACAGTCACGAACGCTACCACATTCCTCTTCAGATTCATCCAATAGTAGTACTTCTTCACAGTTGTCAATGTCTTATGATATCCTGGGTGACCTGAATATGGCTTGACATGAAATTACCTCAAGATAATATTCTTGAGTTCACTGTTATCTGACACATAGATCCTATCCCTAAATCTCACCAAACCATCCTTTGTGAGATGATAGTCTGCATCCTGATCACCTGTACCTACACCTACACATGTACTTTGTTGTAACTTGTGCCTAAGCTCCACATATATCTTATCATGTCATCCTTCTTGTAAGATATGATCTTGTAATTATTTCCTATAATAACTCATGTATGTTATATGATTCACTTGTACTTTCCTACTAGGAGCATTTGCAACCCTATTCTCATTTCCATTGATGTATCTAATCTCAAATTCAAACTCACTAAGGGTGGCCAACCATATATATTTCTTGGAATTCAGATTCAGTTGGTCAAATAAATATCTCAACTCATTTTTATCACTCAAAAATACAAATCTCCCACCAGGAATATGATGGCTCCACATTTTCAATGCGTGAATAATAACTGCCAACTCAAGGTCATGAGTCGCATAGTTATGTTCATTCTCATTCAATTTCTTAGATTCATAGCAGACCATCTATCCCTCCTGCATAAGGAATCCACCAAGTCCTATTTTACAAGCATATGTGAACACTATGAATTCTTTATATGGATCTGAAATCTTAAGAACTAGAGCATTGGTCAACAACTGCTTCAGCTGCTCAAAACTAGCTCCACATTCTTCTATCCATTCAAACTTCTTGCATTTCCTCTGTAGGGATGTAATAGGATACGAAATGAGTGAGAATTTCCTGATGAACCTCCTATAATAACCTTCTAATCCCATAAATGATATGAATTCCTCCACATTCTTAGGAGTTTCCCACTCCATGATGGCCCTTATATTTTCTGTATTTATTGATATTCCTTCCTTGGAAAAAACATGCCCCAAGTAGTGTACCTATATCTGGAAGAAACTACACTTGCTAATATTAACATATTACGGATGCTCTCTTAGTAATCTCAACACTGATGATAAGGGTTCAACATGCTCTTCTTCATTCTTAAAATATACCAAGATGTCATCAACGAATACAATAATAAAATTTTTCAATAAGGATGCAACCCACTATTCATCAAACACATAAATTTAGCTGGGGCATTAGTTAAACTGAATGGAACTAAATCAAAATCATAATGCCCATACCTGGTCCTGAAAGTGGTCTTGAAAATTTCCTCTTGTTTTATGTATACCTGATGATATCCAATCACAAGTCGATCTTTGAGAGCATTATTTCTCCCTTCAATTGATCAAACAAGTCATCAATTTGCAACAATGGATAGATGTTCTTCATCGTCACTTTTTTCAGCTGTCTATAATCAATGCACAACCTGAGAGCACCTTACTTATATTTTACGAACAAAACTAGTGCACCCCAGGGTGATACACTCGGCCTGATGTATCCCTTGTCATGCATTTCCTTTAGCTAAAACTTAAACTCAAATAACTCTGGTGTGCTCATCCTATAAGGTGACTTTGATGTTGGTGTTGCTTCTGGCACCAACTCAATAGAAAATTCCACTTCCCTATGAAGAGGTAGCTCTGGAATATCTGCTAGAAACACAACCTAAAATTGTTGCAATACTGAATACCTTTGGAATATTTCTGCATCCTCAACATCCTTAATCTTATCACTGGAAACATGCACTGCAAGCATCACAAAACCTTTCCTGCAACTAAACTTATCCTGCATAGTTGTGACCATCCTCACTGATGTAGGCTTATTCTTTCCCTACAAAATTCCATTTTATCCATTATCATCTAGGAAATCAATGTCCTTTACATAAAAATATACTTTGGTCCTGTGAAGGTACATCCAATCCATACCCAAAATCATGCTATATGATCCCAATGGAAGTACATTCAAATGTGTTTTTATAGGCATACCATTTAAATCAAATGCACTGACTCTTATCCAATGGTGAACTATTTTCTTAGTACATGTAGCCAATTTCCATCTCAATGATAGATGTCTAGTGATCCACCTACCTGTTTTCCACAACTGTAGGCAGAAACAACATGTCCCAAGTAGTGTACCTATGTCTGGAAGAAACTGCACTTGCTAATCTTAGCATATTACTGATGCTCTCTTAGTAATCTCAACACTGATGATAAGGGTTCAACATGCTCTTTTCATTCTTAAAATATTCCAAGATGTCATCAATGAATACAATAATAAACTTTTCCACATAAGGATGCAACCCACTATTCATCAAACACATAAATTTCGCTGGGGCATTAGTCAAACTGAATGGAACTAAATCAAACCCATAATGCCCATACTTGGTCCTAAAGGTGGTCTTGAATATTTCCTCTTCTTTGATGTGTACTTGATGATATCCCAATCACAAGTCGATCTTTGAGAACATTATTTCTCCCTTCAATTGATTAAACAAGTCATCAATTTGCAACAATGGATACATGTTCTTCATCATCACTTTTTTCAGTTTCCTATAATCAATGCACAACCTCAGAGTACCTTACTTATTTTTTACGAACAACACTAGTGAACCCCAAGGTGATACACTCAACCTAACGTATCCCTTGTTAAGCATTTCCTTTAGCTACAACTTAAGCTCAACTAACTCTGGTGTGCTAATCCTATAAGCTGACTTTGATGTTGGTGCTGCTTGTGGCACCAACTCAATAGAAAATTCCACTTCCCTATGAAGAGGTAGCTCTGGAATATCTTCTTGAAACAAAACCTGTAATTGTTGCAATACTGAATACCTTTGGAATATTTCTGCATCCTCAATGTCCTTAACCTTATCACTAGAAACATGCACTGCAAGCATCACACAACCTTTCTTGCAACTAAACTTATACTGCATAGTTGTGACCATCCTCACTGATGTAGCCTTATTCTTTCCCTAAAAAATTCTCTTTTCTCCATTATCATCCAGGAACTCAATGGCCTTGTCATAACAATCTACTTTGGTCTTGTGAAGGTACATCCAATCCATACCCAAAATCATGCTATATGATACCAATGGAAGTACATTCAAATGTGTTTTTGTAGGCATACCATTTATCTCAAATGCACAAGCTCATATCCAATGGTGAACTCTCTTCTTAGTACATTTAGCTAATTTCCATCTTGATGATAGATGTATGGTGATCTGCCTACCTGTTTTCCACAACTGCATAAATCCGACAAATTCTATGACCCACATCCCCAATTATCTGCACCTCCTATGCGCTATAGATCTGGGTTCTACCACCTTGATACCGCGTAAAATACCTCATGCGATGATCCTTGACACATATCCAACACCAAAACAATGTTCTACCATCACCTTTAGTTTGATGCAATCCATCCCTTCTTAATTATATTGAACTTCTTGTAAGGAACCACATTTTATTTCTCACTTGCATATTTAGGCCTTCACTGCTTTGGTGGCCATCTTCCTTTAACTTTTTCATTTCCTTTCAAATCACGCTTAGGCTCAAATTTGCGCTTTGACTTATTGTACCAATGCTTCAGCTTTTGAATGTCCTCTTCTAGAAATCTAGGATCATTGAACTCAATCTAGTCTCTGTATGCTAGGGGAATTCCACTGATGAATATTTGTACCTTTGCCTTCTCCTCCTTGAGGTAAGGCACATTTCTCAACAACTCCAAGAACCTATTAGTATACTCATCATATGTCATGGAACCCATCTGTAACTCATAAAATGCCTTATCTATGTAACCATAGTACCTCTCTGATAGATACTTCTTCCTAAATAGCCTCTTGAACTCACTCTAAGTCAGTTCCTCCTCTTAAATACCCTTGACATTATTCACATCTCCCCACCAAATAAATACTTTACCTTTGAGGATGAATGTAGCTATTTTGGCTTTCATTTTTTCTGAGTAATCATGCAACCTGAATAACTTCCTCATACCAAGAAACCATGCTTCTAAATCCTGTTATTTCTTCATCTCTCCATCAAATGTTGGTAGTTTTTCTTCCTTAAACTCATCCAGTGAATACCCCCTGTCCTATAAGGATGATAATGATGATGATCATAGTGTTTGTCAGAACCAAAAATAGAATAATACATTTTCCTATCACCTCTCCTATCCGGAGTGTCCACAAACCTATCATTTCTAATAGTGTCATCTCTATCTGACCTGTCACTACCATGAGACCTACTTCCATATGCCCCATTAGTCCCATCCTCCTATCCATATTTGATCCAAAGCTGTCCCTGTTTCTGAAACTCTAACCTATGCTTCTTTCTCTTTTACCTGTATTATTCTATCATTGTCTGCCTTACAACTCCTTATTTCTTCCTTCAAACTTTTCAACGTGTATTCTAAATAAAAAGACTACCCAAGACCATGATTCTCATATGATTCATAGGGATAATATTTGTAGTATACCATCTTTCTAATCATCTTTGATTTCTTCCTATGAGGCATCTCATGTCAACTAAACCAAATCACAATAAACCAATGTACCTTAGAATAATTCGAGGAGGATATCTCATATGCAAGATCAACTAATCAGCGTAATACATGTATAGAAATAATTATAAAAACATATAGAATTATATTAAATAGGTATATGTACACATAAACATCATTCTAACTAGAGCCCGATTATCAATGCATGACCATATCAACTATAGACCATGACCTCATGCATGAAAACATCAACCATACCAATGTATACTTAACAAAATTCAACCACAAATAACATGTAACCAATCATACACTCATGACAACACCCTCGATTTCACATTGCAACATCACTACAACTATTACTAACACTGTAGATATGCAACAGGCATATAGACCACAAGGATGAGTAACGCATGTGAAACCAACATGAATGCATGACCAACACACCTCCCATCTAGTGTGATGGATGAACCATGCTCTGATACCACTCTTATATGCCCTCTTCCCATATCTACCAAAGTAACTGGCCAACTAGAGTAAACATCTGATGAGAGGCTACTATGATCTTATTCAACCTCCCAGGTCACCTTAAGGAAGTGGAACCATCACCACACAACTACACAGACCTTATACACCTGCTACGGGACATCTAGGAGCCATGAATACCTTCTATAAGGCTAGCCCCTGCATTAGACTAACATTTTCAAGCATAAACCCCCAAATCGCACACTTGACATGGGAAACAATGTGACTGGAAACCTCTAGTCATGCCCACAGGCCTGCATGAGTGCAAATAGGGACTAAAACACTCAATGGTGTGCCTGTGACTGCATGTTTTAAGGCTAATTTCCAATGTTGGGGATAGACCTCTACCCAAAAATCCATATAACTTTTAGAAATCATAAAATACACAAGGACAATGCTTGTAAACCAAAACATTACTCTAGGACTAGGCCTAGCCATCCCCAACTGGTATTGAAATTCTATCAAACACCTGGAAACAATGCAATATATAGGTCATTAATACAATACTAAACATAAGGGACTGAAAATTCATGTGAAACTTATCAAGAAGGATCACCAACCTATCCCATTAGCTATCTTATCATTAATTAGGTCTTGCATCCATTATTCTTTCAATCATAAGTAAAACATGAAATAAACCATTACTATAACTAGTCACATAATCAAGCTTATATTACATACATACTACTTCATAGCTAATAGTAGATAACAGCATAAAAATACACAAATACAAGTATAAAAGAAATAAAACTTAGCTTCCATTATAAGCATAGGTAAAAGTCAACGAGGTTCGCGACACATTACACACAACCATAGAGCATGGCTGGACCAAATGGGAAATATTTCTTTTAGCTAGTCACCCTCATGCCATATTCCAAGCATGAGTGTGGGGTCTCATGGATAAACCGATAAAAAAAACCAATAAAATCCAGAGGTTAAACCACCTCCACCCTCAGCATACAATTATCTCACCTAAAAACGCACCGAGATCGCAAATTCGAACCGAGCTTCGAATGCCTTCGAATCTCATCACCATCCTTGTGGAATTTTTAGTCTCCTTGTCTCTAGCCTTTACTGCAATCTAAACCAGATTTCTAGGCCCTTTTCGAGACACCACTCTCAAGCTTTACCGTGTATCTTACAAAAACTGGTTAAGGGATTCCTAGGCCTCTGGGAATGAGCCTGAGACCACCTCCGCCCCATATTCTGAAACAATATGACAATTCCAAATCTCAAAACTGAGAACAATCCCATCACACCATGGTTATCTAGAAAAAAGGCAAGGCAAAGCTAAAAACCACTATCAAAACTTGGCAAAACCATGCCATTGACAACAAAAGAACCAAATACCAACATCCATATACCATGGATGTAAAAACTAGCTAGGAAATCATACATGCAATCTATTAATTGCAAATATTCCCCCTAAAGCTTCTTGATCTTGCTCTTCCTTACCTGATCTTTTCTTTCCTTTACTTTCCTTTTCCTTCCTTTTCTTTCTTTTCCTTTTCTTGATCCAATGCTGAAATGCTCCAGGAAAACTCTAAGTGTCCAAGAGTGAGAGAGAGAGAGAGAGAGAATACAGAGAGCTCCAAAATCGAACTGACAAAAGTCTGTGAATTGATCCTCATAAGCCTTTTTATCAATTATGCCTCTATTTTCTTCATTTTACTCCTCACATGCAACCTGTGACCTTTCACCTCCATTTTCTTCTATTTTTGTTTATTTTAATAATTAAACGTGTTGAAAATACTTTTTTCCTTAACCATTTCCTTTTCCAATTTCCCTTTATCCATAAACACATCCAGTGATGCCGACTAGGATATCTTTCCCAAGATTAATATTAGAACAAGTTTCCCTTAACTCTGGTCTTATTTTTTCATTTATTAACTTTTATTACATGAAATTTTAACTCGGGTATGTTACAAAGCCCTACTTGGCTAAGGAAATGGCCATACCTCCTTAAGTGATGCACTATTTATAAGAGTAGAATAATGCTAATTAATAACCACACCATTCAGGAAGATGAAATGGAAATGAGACACAAACTTATATTAATAATTCAAAATGTAGATTACAAGTAGAGCTTTTCTCTATCCTTTCTCTCCCATTTTTCATGGCTCGAGTAGAGCTAGTTTTTTATACATGTTACTTTATATCTTAAATTATCTAGGAAATCAAGAGAAAACCACCAGAATTTTTAGATTCTCAGGTAGTTTCCTTATATTACAAAAATTTCTCAAAAAATCAAAAATACCAAATGATGTTGACTCTCTTAGCTACAAATAGGTGGCATATGGGTCACTTTTCTTAGTTGGATGATCCTCGGTTTCTATCACTTTCCTTTTTTAGATACACAAGTTGTTGGGAAATAAGTTGTTGACAAATGGAGGATGACCAATTGTTGAGTTGTGCTAGCTTATTGGGAGTTGTAGTAGCTATGTCCAATAGCTAGGTGTCATCGTGTTGCAACAAAAGTTTCCCAGCGAGTTGCAACATCAGTCCAAAGTGAGTCATAGTACAAGATACGTGTGTTGTAGCATCAAGAAAAGAGTGTTGTAGCATTGGTTCCAAGGTATGTTGAAAATTATTCATTACAAATGTGAACATGTAACAACATTTTTCTCCAACAAAGCTTTTTTATTCCATCATGTTGCAATAGTAAGGACACAATGGTGTTTCAATATTGTGCTCAAGGGAGTTGCAACACCACAAGGGTGTTTCAATAATGGGTCTTGGCGATGTTTCGACAACCCATGGGAGTTGCAACAACATAGATGTGTTGCAACATGTGTTATAATCATATGAGGGTGTTTCTACAACACAAAGGTGTTGCAACAACAGTAGGAGTATTGCAACAACTATACTTGCACAACCTACCATAAGTATTTTTTCGTGGTTTTCCAGAATTTAACACAAGGAGGTAAATTCTTCCTTAAATACACAAGAATAAACACTAAAATGGAATAATTAAAATATAATTATGCCTTGATCATAAATTCATTCTTGTAGGAAAAAGGGTGATGAAATGGCATGGAAATGGAAAAAGGTGTGCAAAATGGTATTGGAAAAGTGGAAAAAAGATGTCAATTTTGGCACTTGTCATCTCCCCCCAGCTAAAATTGTTGCATGTCACTACAACAATAGGTAGTAAGTATGACACTGAGAGTTTTTGGATACCATGGATATTTTTAATATAATAGTCAACCTTCCTTGCTTCATGGGCATGAAATTAAACTCTTCTTTCTTCAACCTCCCTCCAACAGGAAATCCCTTCATTCTTGGAAATGTTGTAATCTCTTTGATAACTTGTGGAAGGTAGCCAAATCATTGAGTACTCATAGTTGAGGCCTGACGAATGGTTTACACAATTTTCCATGCATTTAATATATTAATTCACTCAACTCCACCTCCCTCCTCTTGGGATATTTCTTGGAAATATCATGAAAATATAAAGTAAATGTGAGGACAAGGTCACATGTTCAAATCCCTAGTTGCTTCCCCATGAAAATGTGTCACAATTCACCTAGGGGTTATATTGGTAGCAAATGGAATCAACATTGTGTCATGTGAGTACGAGATTGGTGTCATCATTGATTCCCCTCTCTCTATATGTCTGTGTGTCTGTACACACACACACTCTCTCTCTCTCTATCTCTCTCACACACACACACATATGTGTGTGTGTGTGTGTGTACATCTACATGTATGTATGTATGTATGTATGTATGTATCTATATACGTGCACTCTTTTCAAAGCTACCAAAAGGTTACTATGATTGAATGGATCCTTATTTCATATGTTTTAAGTGTCCCATGCCCAGTGCTGAGTGAAATATTCTAGAACTGATTTTGATAATATCTCAATTTTTTCTCTACAATGATTAATGGAATATTATCTGTTTTGGGCTATAAAATTTGTATGTTGTGGGGATTTCACCTAGTTGTAATGTGCAAGGAGGAAATACTCATGTCTTCAATGCTCCACTCTGATCCGTAGATTTCATTATAATTTATTCTCTTCTGCATAATAAGAAATTTAATAGGTAGTTTGGTTGTTCAAGTAAGATGCAAAAGCTCTTAGATGAACATCTCCCACAAAAAGTTTTGGGTTCTATATTAGGTTATGGCGCAACAAAATATTGTCCTGGCATAACTCACATAACATGTTATTTTCTTCATTAGTGCATGCATAGTAGGTGTTTTATGGAAATCAAACCTACGGATAAATAATTTTCCCTAAGTGTGGTGGATGCACCTAGAACAACAGATGAAAGACACTTGACCTTTTCCTTAATATAAACAGGTAAGATAACAACACCTACTTGTGATCCTTCGCTATTCTTCATCACCATTTTGTTGCTCCCATTTCTCCCAATTGAACTGAACTCATTTGATTGGCACCTAAAATTACTAACATAAGACAAAAATGACATAGAGGCATATGATCTATTCATCTTAATCAAGATGAATTGATTTCATTTGAAAATACATATATAAAAGCATGAACACATGTATTGGGAAAAGAAAAAATCTCTTTATTATAAGATAGAAGGAGAAGTTACAACCAGTTGGATCGATTTGATGTCAACTCGCTCCAGCTTCAATCCATCCTCATCACATCAGTAGAATTACTCCATTAGCATAACATTACTTGCAAACAATACCTCAAAGAGCTATAATCTCACCAGCATAAAACTACAAAATTGAAGCTCCTTTTGCACTATGATTAGTGCTCAATTTAGAAGAAATGAGGGTAGTTTGGCATTAATTGGTCTTTGAATGGATTTTCCATAAATGGATGAGGGAGTTTCCTTTTTCAATGGGATAAGAGGATAAGTGATTTAATGGCTCCATGGTATTCATATTCAAAGTTATCAAATAGTAGATAGTTGGAACCACTTCTAGAAGCCACTAGAAAAGGGAATATTCCCGAAATCAATTGAACAATTCGCTCAAAGTCGACCAACGCACTGTTAAGTGGGCCTAGGTGCTCTGCAATGCTGATTTGCATGGGAGTAAGTGCTCTGCAAAGCACTTACTGCATTCTATGGGTGCGTTGGTGGCTCAATAAAGCATTTCAGTTGGACTTCAAGAAGTGAAACTTTAATGGATAAAAACCAGCAATGGGATGACTTGTTTAAGGTAAGTAGCAACTTATTTAGGATATCATAGACCTCATTTGTATTGATCTAATTTTTGGGAGTGATGCCCAAATTTACCTGTAACAATAGGCTTCTAGGACTGTGGTTAGGGAGATGATCTCATTTGGTTTGGAGGTCATGATTCTTTCCTTTTAAACATGAGGTATTTCTCTTGTAAGTACATGGTATACATTAGAAAATGATCTGTACAACTAAGGTCATATTCTACTAATAGCCCATGTTGAATATTTTTTATTTTTAGCTTGTCCACCTTCTTTTAGAGTTTGATGGTGTCTCAACATTGGCATTCATTTACTTCCTCCATTGTGTTATCACAAAATTTCACTTGATTGGCTGCTAATCAAACAACTTCATGCAATTGTTTCAAACCAACTTGTGACTGAAGATTAGCCTCTTCAATCTAAGAGGGCTCTCTCAAAAGGGGTTAATGATATTTTATTATGATCAAACTAGATGGCTAACTCTACTTGGAAAATAACTTTCTTGTGATGTATGTAGGTTGAAAAGAGTATAAGTCTGCAATCATTGGGCTTATGGAGTCAACAAATTTAGTAGTTCGGTGGTAAATTCACTTGAAATGGAAGCTTAGGCAGGTAAGAGTTTTTAGCAAAGGTAAATCACTCATGAAACATGAAATAACACAGCCAATTCATCAATAAAGGAAGTCAGAGCATACACCTATGAATTCTGAGTATTAAAGATGAAAACCACTGCAAATGGTACACATAGAAAGTATAGATCAAGTAAGCACTAAAAAATCCATGAGAATTTCAATTTGGTCAAGTAAAAGCCCTCTATATTACTGAAAACAGTGAAATTACATAAAGCTACAGTATTGCCAAAAAATATCCAACCCTTTACAAATTTGAATATCTACCCTTTAATAAAATTGTTACGTTAGAGATGATCTTCCTCTTGGCTAGATTCATCGAAATATTCCTAATGACACCTTTCATAACAAGAGAACATGTGATTTAATGATAAAATGACAACTACACTATGAAACAGTCCTTTTCCTAATAGGACTCAAACTGCTACTTATTAAATCAACTTATACCCTATCTCCTAAAAATAGTTACGTATTTGAAAAATAATCCTTCACATGTTTGAATAGACTTTGATATAACTCATCACTACATGATATCTTAATTGTCCTCCTCCAAATCTGGAAACAAACCCTATTTTTAAGGAAAAATATTCCTTATCTTCAATGAATGGTTTGGCAGATGAGTTGTCTTCATCTCATGGTCTTCAAGTCTTGGATGATTGCTGGCATAGTCCTTTGAACCTTTGAAGGTATCCACCTATCCAAAACTGCCCAAAAACCTACTCATAAACCTTCAACATAGCAGGGTATGAAAGTATGAAAGTTTCGTAGCGTACTTTCGTAGCATATAAAAAATGACCATGCCATCAAAAATTTTTCTTCTTTTCACTTGCATGGTTCTCATCATGCCTTGAAACATCTTCCATATCATTTTCACCCCTTGGAAGCCTCCCAATTTTTTTTTAAATGAAAAAGGAATACTACAGGTGGTTTCATAGCATTTTCCTGGCTTTAAGCCTAGGAAATGCTACGAAACTGCTGAAAATAGTGTAAATTCTAGATTTTACCTAGCTTCAAAAATTAACCTTCCAGCTATGCTAATTTGGTTTTCAACATGAAATTTACCTTTCAAAACTTAAACTAGCTCAAATTATGATTCTTGAGGCGTTTCTTCCTCATTGATGATGAGTTGAGCTATTGACTCCTAAACTACTGTCATTTTTAGGCCTTTCTTCTCTAGCTCCTCATGGATTAGTTCTAGATGTTCTTGGAGGTCTTTAAATTGATCCTTTAGCTTCTTGTTGGTATATTTTAAGTGCAGGTTCATTCTTCTAACATGTTTCAATTATTTCCTCAATGGCATAGTCCATTTGACTAACCATTGTGTGTTGTCTAGGGTCTTTGATACAGTGTCAACCTGCTCTTCCCAAACCTCTTTCATATTTTAAAACTGAATATTCTAGATATTATGTTTCCTTTCTTCCTTATTCATGACTACTATTTCATGATTAACCAACTTCAACTATTCTTCAAGGAGTTCAAAATCTATTTTTTTAATAACTTTCTCCATTCCTTTCTTTAGCTTTTTGACTGGATCTTTTTCTGCAGATGATGAAAGATCAATAATGTCTTGTGCTAGTTGGACATATTTCAGTAGATGGATGAACTTATTTTCTTCTTTCCAATAATTTTCTAGCATGCCTTGTCATGGGATTCCTTGCCTTCAAATTCTAGCTTCTTTGCAAATTTGGCTTTCTTGAGTTTCTGTCCAGCTTCATCTATATCCTCAGCCTGAACTATAGGAGTCTCTTCAATATCAATGTCATGTAGTATGTCTTATAAATTTCCTTTAGCCATTGTTTTGTCTTCTAAATCCACTGTTTGACTCCTTGTAATCCTTTTTCTTCCTTGTTTAGTCACATCTTGTTCTTGTTTTGCAGGTTTGTTTATTTTTGACCTTTGTTTTGATGGTGAAATAGTGGGTGTATCAAATCTCTGCAACTGCTCAGTTTCCATCATGACTGGTTCACTTTGCTCTGCAACTAAAGGTGATGGCATACCCATAGGTTTAGGAGTTCTTGTAGGGGTAAGGATCCATTTCAAAACCATTAACAAACAAGAAAGAAGACCTGTCTCTGCCTAGTCTTTGTAGCTCATCTAAAACCAGATATTTTATTAAACCATGATGAAACAATGAGGTTTCACTTCCTTCAAATTTTTCTTGAACTTTATCTACCATTTTTGCTAAACTTCTGTGTAAGTAGAAAGGCAGATCAAGAGATATCCTACCAGAAAAGTGTAAGAGAAACTTGAAATGATAAGAATAGACTTTATGATATCTCCCTTCACAAGTGAAATATTTATGGATGATAAGAAACAACTTTGAGAAATTGTCCTTCATGCAGCTCCTTGGAATGGCAATTTTAAGGTCCATTTCACTTTTTTCTGGCCTGATAAATTGTTTGCATTCCTCCATGTTGAATTTGAACCCTTTGAACCATTTTTCTTGTCCTCTTGGAATCCATGTTGCTACTGTAATGATCTCTGGTGTAATGTTTAGATTTAGCATCCCCAGTTTATTAGTTGTTCCACTGAAGTTTAGGGAAAATTATTTGGAAACTTGTACATGGTAGCCTTGTAGTCTTTCAGAAAACTGTAAACATCCTATCCTTATGAAGATTTATAGAGTTGTTGGGTCTTCATTTACCAGGTTCATATCTGATGGCTCATACCTAAGATAGTGACCACCTTTATTTGTCTTCCTTTTTACAGCCATGGTTCTTTGAAGTATTCTCTACCTCGCTTGATAATTCTCTGCCTCACTTGATAAATGGTATCTGCAATCCTTTGAAAGGAACCAGCCATGACTTGGCCTCAATGAAATAGCTCTCCAGATCTCAAAAACACGCAAAGAAGAAATTAAGAATAAAAAATGACTCAATTTGGAAAGATTTTGAAGTTCGATGACCACTCATAACATAATGATGACTCATACATGCTTAAAACGATGATGATGACTTCAGCCCTGACCATGTACCTTGATATTTACCCTAACCAACTTGAATGGCATCTAACTTATCCTTTTCAAATCATTTTCTAACACCTAATAGCTAATTTGACATGACAGATGGGAAACCTTACTTTCGTAGCGTTCCTAGTGTATTTCTGGGCATTTTCCCTACGAAAGTATCATCAGTTTCGTAGTGAAAAGTGAAATTTCTCAGTGTATTTCACTACGAAACTGTGGTTTCTTGGATAAAACTACCATTTCAGTGCCAAAGCCTTGGGAAATGAAAAATGTTAGAAAATTATGATTGATGTGACATGAGGGGATTTGAAAGAGGGTGGGTTTAGACCTTAAGGTAAGCTAAATAAGAAAAATTAAAAATTTTCCTTGACCAAGTATTGAAAAATGAATCCTATAACCCTACCTTTGACACATAAGCCTCTAGGACTTTTTCAAATGATGCTTCATTTTTTCTGAGTGATAACAGTGGCTCCACTTGGGATGGTGTGCCCCTATGGTACACCAAAGAACCTGTAGTTCCAGTGCTGCTATCCATCTTCTTGAAAACAAGAAACTTTGAAATCTGGCAAGCTTTACTTCAAACACTAATGGCCTTCACCTCGTGCTCAAGCTTGATGATCAACTTTTCATTATTAGCAGAAAAAAATATAAAATGGAATATATACAATGGAATGAATGATCAACATAATTTAAGAGGAATAGTGCTTCAAAAACCTGCCTTTGACAAACCCTCCAGCACATGATTGTCCATCCATCTCCTGTAGAATGTAAGTGTTGTTCCCATGAAATGCAGCTACTTTGAATGGACCTTTCCAAATATTCTCAAACTTACCATCTTTTCCCTTCTCTTCAATCTTGGCCTCCCACTTCAAAACCACATATTGGATTTGAAAGTTTTCTTCCTTGGCCTTCTTGTCAAATGTCTTCTTGATTTTGTTTTGAGATTGTTGATTATTTTTATATACTTCCTCCCTTTCCTCCTACAAACCTATAAACTGATTAATCCTCCTTTGAATTTCATTTGGCTCCTCCTCCAATCCTTGTAGCAGCTGCATGACAGGCACTCCTAAGGATGTAGGAAAGATGGCTTCAACTCCATATACCAACACATAAGGTGAAGTTCCAATTGACCTCTTTGTGCACACTCTGTCATCCCATAGAGCATACTTCAGCTTCAAATTCCATGACTTCCTATTTTCCCACAACACCTTCTTAATAATCCTCATAATGCTCTTGTTAGAAGATTCAGCAAGACCATTACTTTGTGGATAATATGTAGTGGAATGCCCAAGTGAAATGTGATATTGATGACAAAAAATAATCAACTTCTTAGATTTTAATGCTTTTGCATTATCAGTGATGATCTTTATAGGGCAGCCAAACCTAGACAATATATTATTTTCCAAAAATGGAAAGATAATTGAATCATTTGCTTGTCTAGTTTGGATTGCTTCAATCCACTTGGTGAAATAATCAGTTTCTGTGAGAATCCAGTGATGTTGACCTGAAGATGATGGATGAATCTCACCAATAAAATCTATCCCTCACTGCTAAAATTGTGCCTCAACATAGATAGGCATCAAAGGTAAAGGTACAAGCTTCTTCTTACCATCAAAAATCTAGCATTCATGGTAGGAAGCAATCATTTTGTAGAAATATTTAAACATTGTAGGCCAATAATACCCTTCTCTGAGAATACTGTTTTTTGTAGCCTTCCAATAATGATGACCTCCACAGTATCCTTTGTGAAACTCCTCAATCAATTTTTTAGCCTCCTCTTCCAACAAACAATTCAAGAGAATACCACCAGTATCTTTCCAATTCATATTTTTATCAATGATGCAGTACCTCAAAGACTTTAACTTCACAAATCTTTCCTTTCACTTTGTCAACTCAGTAGGTGCTCTATGATGATATAAGACAAAAACAATGTCTTTGTACCAATATGAAATGATGTACTTTTCTTCAATGGGGATCACCTCTTCATCTTCATCTGAAATTTCAGAAATTTTTGAAATTAAGTTCATGTCAAGACAGTCAAAGTTTTACTATGCCATCAGCTTTGCTAGGCCTTGACCTTTGACCAATTTTGTTGGCTTGATCTCTATATCATATTATAGAAAATTAGAAATCCATTTCCATCTCTTACCATGAGGATTAGCTTGAGTTAGAATGTGTTTCACAACATCATTAGGAACAAAAGCTATAATATGAGAATGCAGAATGTAAATTCTGAAATATTTGATGGCCTTGACCAAGGCATAAGCTTGCTTCTCTAAGATGTTGTACTTCAGGTCTGAGTTAGCTAATGTCCTACTAAAAAATGAAATAGGTTTCTTAGTACCTTGTTGTCCTTTCTGCAACAGAACTCCAAAAATTGTATTTTCTGATGAAAATGTAAAAACCTGAAATTCTTTTGAAAAATCTGAGCTGATCAACATTGGTGCTTGAGTGAGTGCCTTTTTAATCTCTTCAAATGGGTTCTTTTCTTTTGTTTTCCACTTTATGTCAGCGCCTTTCTTCAGAATATTTGTTATGTCTTTTATAATCTCAACAAAATTAGGAATAAACCTCCTCACAAAATTTACCTTTCTAAGGAAAGACTGAATTTCCTTTCTACTTCTAGGCAGGTCCACTTTCTGAATTGCATTGACCTTGTTTGGATCAATCTTAATCCCATATTTAGAAATAATATGGCCCAAGTAACTTCCATGAAGTTAGAGCAAAAATAATTTTAGTGGGATTGAGAGAAATACAAAACCATCTACACTTCAGAAGAATATTTTTCTAGGTGCTTCAAGTGATCTTTTTCCCTCCTTGAGAAGACTGTTATGTCATCCAGATAGACAAACACCATCTTGTCCTTCTCCTCAGCAAAGGAAATTTCCATTGCTCTTTGAAAGGTAGCTCCTGCATTGATCATACCAAAGGGCATTTTGGCATACATGAATGTGCCCCATGGTGTGGTCAAGGTTGTTTTCTCCTGATCTTCTGGATGCACAAGTATCTGATTGTACCCTGAAAAAACATCAAGCATAGACATCCTTTGGGAACCAACAATGTTCTGCAAAATTTGGTCCATCTTTGGGAGAGGGTAGGTTTCCTTCAGAGAGGCTTTGTTCAAGTTTCTGAATTCAATGCATATTCTGATTTCTCCACTCTTTTTTCTGACTAGAACCAAGTTTGCAAGACACTTTGAGAATCTGATTGGAACAATGATTTTAGCATCAAAGATTTTCTTGATTTCCTTCTCAATCAGAGGCATGAGAAGTGGATTAATCCTCCTCAACTTCTTCTTGAAAGGATTTTCATTTTCTTTAATGGGAATGGTATGCTAAATGATAGTAGGATCATACTTCTTCAAATCAGCATATCTCCAAGAAAAAACATCTATGAACCTTTTCATCATCTCAATATATTTATGTTTCATGTCAACTGAAAGAAACTTTGAAAGCTTAATCATTTTTGGCATAGCCATTTTACCAAGGTTACAACTCTCTACCTCCTCATCAACATCTTGTATCTTAGGAGACTTGAACACATCATTCTGATCAAAAATATTCTCAAGGGGTATGAGACATTTGGGTATAGAGTTATTCTTCATATGTAACACTTCAAAATTTCCCTTTGATTCAGCAAGCATGTTTTGTTGATCTACTTATCTACTTTCAAACTCTTCTTTCATCTCTATAAAATTTTTTTACTTGTTGGTCGTCCTCAAAAACATTCCAATGGATAACGTTATCAGGGATAGCAGGTCTATGGTGAAATTCAACCTCGTATATTTTAGTGCAATGAATAGAAATGATAAAAAGGCTTGCAAAGATAGCTAGGGAGTCAACTACTGAGTTTTGGTCCCTATTCTTCACAATAAATGAATGTTCTTGGAAATTCACCAACATGTCCATGACCAAATTTTTGTATGCCCTCATTCTCACATCCATAGTTTGATACACACCCTCAACTTGCTTAATAACTAATTCAGAATCTCCACAAACATAAATATTTTGGGCACCCATTCTTTTCAAAATTTCTAAGCCCAAAATTAAATATTCATACTTAGCCATGTTATTTGTGCAATCAAAATTCAGTTTGTAAGAAAATAACTTACTTTCATATGCTGGAGTTGTGATCCAAATTCCTGCTCCTGCCCCCTCTTCCTGCTGATCCATCAAAGTGTAAAAGCCACCAACCTTCCACCTTCTCCCCACTGATTTGCTGATTTTCTATCTGTTGAATTACAATTTGCTGATTTTCTGCCTTCTTTTCATACTCTGCTTCATCATTCAATTCATTCAAACGAATAGCAGATCCAATTTCAGTATCAACAACATATATTGGAAAGTTCTGAGGTTTATCTTTACTACTTACCATGTAAGCCATCCTTTTTTCTTTATAAAGTCTCCTTTGCTCACCAAAAACAGGAATGGTGGCATAAGTTAGGTCCATTTGCATTGTACCTTTGATCTTTGCTACCCATGACCTTGATAACAGCATGCCAAACTTAGGTGGAATTTCTACTACCACAATTTCCATGACCACTGTTTTGGCAGGAACTTGTGTAAGACCAACAACAACATCCTTTATTAAACCAATGCACTGAACTCTTTTTGAATCAAAGGAAAACAAGTCCTTAGATGGACTAGTAATTTCTAACCCCATCCTTTCCATGATTACTTTGGGCATATGATTGTGAGAGGCTCCTGAATCCAACATGGCATTATGCAATGTCATGTCATGAATACTAAGGCTGACATAAAAAGGAGGAACCTCTTCATTCTGCTCATCTTCTAATATTGGACACAAGTATATGGTTTGATGATCTTCTTGAACATTTAGGATATCAGCAGCTCCTGGTTGTGAATTCAGCATTTTCAAAATCCTACTTCTGTATTCATTTACCTTAATAATTTCTCCAAAAGGTACTGGGATTTTGATCTTAGAGATTTCACTCTCCAAACTGAAAACATAAGCAGATTTTTCAGTCCCTTTAGCAGGAGGAGGAGGTGGTGTAACTTTCCTAACTTCAACAGCCTTAGGGACATATTTCTTGGGCTGTGTTTTGTTTGCAGTAATTGGCACATTTTTTTTCCTGAGGTTGTACTGTTTCTACATCTCAAAGATTGCATCTTGATACCCTTTAATATAATAATATGGTTCATCACCCTTGTTTACATCATGGTCTGACTCATCATGTTCCTCCTTAGTTAAAAACATCCCTGACATGTTTTCATTTAAGAAATGAATTGAGTCTTCTTGTATTTGAGGCTGATCTTCTTCATCAACTAAGTTTTGCTGAAAAGGATGCCTTACTTGAGGGTCAGGTGGCTGATTTCTGTTTTCCCTTGGTCTCTATTGGTTTTGAGGTCTTCTAAATTGAGGATATCTAAATTAAGGTTCATGTTGTGCAGAAGGAGTAGAGGCATTCCCAAGGGCAAGCCTATACATCAATTTTTCCATTGTCTTCATCATGGAATCAAATTTTTCATCAGAGGTGGGAGGCTTATATTATTCTTTCAACTTAGTCTTACCCATCTTGGACTTTTTTACTAGTATCATATTGACCTCCACCTTCACTGCATCATTTTTCATTTCAACAAGTGAAGGGGATTCCCTTTGTCTTAGCAAGATAGAAAATTCATAATCAAAGGCTTCAACATATCTCAGCTGAGCTGCTCTTGGAGGAGGCTTTAGATGGGCAGGGATAGAGTCATACACTTTGTTAAATCTCTTTGAAAAATTTTGAACAGTTTCATCAACAGATCTCTTCAAACTATTATACTCAGTGATGGCTTGTACATGGTTGCTTCTATTTCCCCACTTCCTCAAGAAACTATCTTCAAATTCATTCCAGTTATGTAGGCTTCCAAGAGTAAGGGCTTTGAATCACTTCCCAACTTCACTAGTGAAGATCTGAGCAAACAATATCATCTTGACATCCTCATGGTCAACCTCCTCCCTCTCTATAAAATGATTTAACTGATCTACATGCTCTTCAGCTATAATCTCTTCATCACTTCCCCAAGTTTTGATTCTAGCAGAATATTTTCTAGGAGGGGAATTGAGGACAGTTGGAAGGGCAAGAGGAGCATACCTAACAAGTGCAGTAGGTGGAGGTGGCACATTTCTAGCCATGATGATTGGGACTACGATAGTTTTATGGAAAATGAAAATAGAGGAAGAGGAACTGTTAGGAGGAGGGTTGTTTGGTCTTTGTTGTCTAGTCATAATTGAACTCTAATCAGAAATAGGAACACCAATTTTACTTCTTAACAAAATTTCAAATGGTTCTAGTTCCTTCAACCTATCCAATGATTCTTTTTCTAACAGTAACTCTGATGTGACTGATTCCCAAAACTCTTCTTTATATTTTTGTGTCACTAAGGCTGAGGTATCAATACCTCTTCTATGTAGGTCTAAGACAATTTCAGTCAATTATTTTTCACTTTCATACCTAAACAAGACTTCATGAATTTTATCATCAAATATTTTATCGTCAGGACTTCCTAAAACTTCATAGGACAAGGATTTTGTATGTAATGGAGTACCTAATATTGCAGAAATGCCTTGACTTCCTCTGGAGATGGTGTTTGGATTGTCCATAATGGTAGGTGGATCTGGGTCAGGATAACTCCTCATGTATCTCCTTCTCAAAGCCACCTTTGAACATATGAATTTTGAATGGAGTCACCAAGGTAGATGCAACCTCGAACAACTTTCTGAGCTCCTACTACCTCCAGAAGTTCAGCTTCAAAATTTTGGGAAAGTATAATATTCCAGCTCCCGGCAGACGCACCAAAATGTTATCAAAAAATTGCACTTGATTGGCTACTAATAAAAAAAATTCATGTCACTGTTTCAAACCAACCTCTGACTGAAGCTTAGCCTCTTCAGTCTGAGAGGGCTCTCTCAAAAGGGGTTAATGATATTTGATTATGATGAAACTAGATGGCTAACTCTACTTGGAAAATAACTTTCTTGTGATGTATGTAGGTTGAAAAGAGTATAAGTCTGCAATCATTGGGCTTATGGAGTCAACAAATTCATTAGTTCAGTGGTAAATTAACTAGACATGGAAGCTGAGGAGGGTAAGAGTTTTTAGCAGAGGTAAATCACTCATGAAACATGAAATAACACATCCAATTCATCCATAAAGGAAGTTAGAGCATAAACCTATGAATTCTGATTATCAAAGATGAAAACCAATAAAAATGGTACACATAGAAAGTGTATATCAAGTAAGCACTAAAAACTCCATGAGAATCTCAGGTTCGTCAAGTAAAATTTCTCTGTATTACTGAAAACAGTCAAATTACATAAAGTTGCAGTATTGCCAAAAAATCTCTAACACTTTACAAATTCAAATATATACCCTTTATAGACTTGTTACATCATAGATGATCTGCCTCTTGGCTAGATTCATCTAACTATTCCTAATGAAACTTTCCATAACAAGAAAACATGTGCTTTAATGATAAAATGACAGCTACACTATGAAATAGTCCTTTTCTTAATAGGATGCAAACTGCTACTTATTACATCAACTACCTGTTAGTCATTAGTAATTTTTACCATCTGTAGATGAAAAAATATTGGTTCTATATTTCTAAAAACAAATTTCCTTGAATATTGTGAGTTTTAGAAATCTCACTACTTTCATTATCCTTATGGAACATTTTTCACTATTCTACCATTTTGCCATTTCATGGTCACCCTACCACTCCTAAAAACTCCTTATGGGCTTATGCCACTCATCTATATCCTATTTTACCACCTATAACCTCATTTATATGTTTTTCCCTTACCCATAACACCAATTTCATCTAGGGTTACTAATCAGCCTATTCATTCCCATGTTCACTAGGTTCCTCAAGCATTGATGATCTCAAAACTATCTTTGTAGGCTCTTTAGATAAATCAAGTACATTGGATTTTGGATCTTCAATACATCAATTTGTCAAAGATTCAGTTTTTACAATTGAAGACCCCAAACCAAGTTTCATTCAAATGCTAGGTCAAAGGACCCTCCCACTAAGTCATTAGGATTTCATAGGTTGTAGGGTCATCATTGCTGTTTTAAGCACTGCTTTTCCCAGTAATATTCTTAAATTAGCATGCAGCTAATTGGAATATTAATTTTGCTCCAAACACATAGATGAATAAATGGGTAGGGAGGCCCATAAATTTTTTTAGCAGTAATAAAATCCCTCTTAATGTGGAAAGGGATTATATTCACAGCTGGATAAAACACCTTCATGTGTGAACAAAGGCTAATGCATGTGGACAAAGTCAAGTTTGACCAAGTCAACAAAGCTAGTATGGAGGAAGTGGAATATTAATGAAGATAACTCAGTGGGAATATGGATCAGCTTAGATAGTTAGAATAAAGCCACCTTGAGTGTGGAAGAAGACATTTCATGAAGATCCATTCAAGGTTGACCAAATCCAACAACATTGTTATGGAGGAGTGGCATTGATGATGGGACAACGCAGTTTTGGAGGGAGATTCATTGCATGAATATGGAAACCCTAATGAGTGGGACCCAAGGTGAGAAAGCTCACATTGTTTATAAGGAAGAGGATGGAAGCCATATGGGGTTAGATTATTATTATGATTTTCTAATATATGGTTTGTTTAGACATATTCTTTCTCTTGTTGTTTAGCTAAGATATAGTGTTGTTTAGCACAGGATGTTCCTAGTCGGGAATCCAACCTCTTCCATTGAGTAGCTCTTGGAGGAGTCTTGCACCATCTTGTCCACTATTTGGCTTAAGGCCATGCTTCACCTTTCTTTAACAACGTAAATCCTATTGAGGGTTTGACTGTTTCATTAAGCTGTAGCAAGTGGAGACTAGATCTTCAGATCTAGGCCATTTCAGTGCTCATTTTCAGTGGAGGAGGTTTCTACTCCATTGGGAGGACAGTATTGAAGGCATTGAGCTTCATTTTCATATCTTGGTTGAAGTAAAATTATATTTTTTCCCCTACAACACAGTATAGATCCAGATCTACATAATTTCTGAAGGAGCAGTTGCAGGGTGGTTCAGTGGACCATTTGGAGAGTTGATTTGCTAAGTGTTGGGGAATATGCTCTTCACTTTGGATATCTATTAGAGTGGTCATGCTATTTTTCATATCATTTCAGTCCTTTCCATATCTATTATTTTTAGTAGATCTCTAGTCTTAAAACTCATATCTACAATTTGTACTTGATGTTTTCTTGAAAACCCAAAGAGGTTCTAGAGGAGCTTGTATGGTGCATAGATCTGATATAGATCTAACTTTTTATACACATAACAGCTCTAGATCTGATGTAAAACCTACTGCTATTTCAGGAGCAATAAAATAACATTGTAAGGGTATTCTAGTTTTAATTCATGGTTGCAGCCCCTCTTTTTGCATAATTTTTGCACTATTATGGCTTCGGATTCTTGTTTAACTAAGCTACCATGATTTGTTTCAGATATCCTTTTGTATTTGGCTGCTATAATGTATAAATGAATGGATAAATGGGCTGAATTTAAATATTATTTCATACATTTGTAGAAAAAAAAAATTATTACATGTATTGTTGAGTTTCCTATTTATAGGAATATTACGGTGGTATCTTAAGCATCATCTTAAGCAGCACAGCGAGTTTTATCAATATAGTACTATAAGAAGAAAAAGAGAAGGATACAGAGATCAGAATTATGGAAGGAATGAGTTTCGTCTCATCTCTTTTCAGATCTAAGAAGGACCTCACCAAGGAGGTGAAGCAGAGAAAAATGGAGAAAAGAAGTGAAACCACATTAGGGTTTCAAGATGAGGAAGGTCCATGTACTTCCTATCAACAAAAATAAGATCCAGTATTGCATAGAGCTCGAAAGAAACATACTATGGCCTTTTCTTTTGAAGACAAGAGGCATAGAGATGGAGAACAACTAGATCATGAGATTCTAGGTGAGTATCTTCCATAATATAAGTCTCAACCTAGATCTTTCAAGGAGAATCTAACTCTCCCACAGTTCATTCAGCTCAAAGAAGAAAGGAGACCTTGCAGCAATAGAAGGAAGAAGGTCAATAGATTTCTGTTGTCTACTTTTGACGGGTCATCTTGATGCACAACAAGGGCTTGGGGAATGAGGTTGGATGCATTTTTCCTGCTACATCGAGTAGTAGAGAAATAAGTTGTTGAGATTGCAGTGCTGCACCTAGAGGGTGAAGAAAACATTTGGTGGTTCAACCATTTGAGTCATGCAAGAGTGGTTGCGTTTGCAGATTTTACTCAAAGGTTGATCAAGAAGTTTGACAAGAAGAAATCAGAGGAGAAGAAGCCTTCACCACCACTTTCTACAAGAGCACTTACATCAGGAGGAATAATACTTGCACCTTTGCAAATTAGTCTTGATCTCTTGACATCTAGAGTCCCATGCACTATTTTGGAGATGCAGGAGGAGGAGTTGGAGACTTGTACCAATGATGATGAAGCCATAGAGGAGTAGCCATCATCTTCAGTAGTTAGGGAAGCCATCACACCAGAGGAAGGAACCCTTGTAGTAGTACAAGATGTTCCCAAGTTGTACCAAGTTATGCACATGTTTCCATTTACTGTTATTTCAGCACATCATATGGAGGATTGTGTGAATATGCCATTGCATGACCAAGGGTTAAAACATATTGCTGATTTGGAGCAACAAACTATCACTACACTGAGAAGCCTTGATTTTTTCAAGGAGGAGAAGTACTTTCATCCTAGAGTAACATTGTCGAGCTGCACACAACTCTTGGGGTTGGAGTGTATATTTTTGGAGGATGGGATGAGCATTGTCCTGAACCATGCCATGCAGAACTATGTGTTCAACATTGAGTATGATATTAAGACAACAGATGCACCATCATGGAGAACAACAATGCTGTCATTGAGCAGCAGTGATGAGTTGGGGGCCCAACCATTGTTGGAGCATTCCAATGACCTTCCCATATATATGACAGAGGATAGGCAGATAGTTGTTGGGGGACATCTTATGATGGATAACATCTCTCATGGTTGTGATGGATATTTATTGATGAACATTTTACATCATGATGGGAGGTTTTTGCCTACCACCTATTTGGGTCCTTATGGGGTCAACTTGGTCATTGATGAATGGTCTTCATTTGGAGATATCCAGGAGATCGCATTTCAACATCCCATGAAATGCTAAGATAGAAATCTGATTTGGGAGGATGGTATTCTCCATTGGAGGAATGCCACTTTTGGACATGATGATAGACACTCACCATGGGTTGGATGGGTGATATTGATGAGCAAGAGGTTGGAAAACCACTTTCAGATTTATGATACCGGGCAGCAGGAGGCAAGACTGCGTTGGTTACTCTTGAAAGAGTCTGGTCATCCTGTGACACATTCTATTTCAAAGGGTTGGTTGGTGGATGGAACTTGGCATGGCACTTACATCATATGGCAGCAAGGAGTTGGGATGTATTGGGGTGATGTGATATCTTTCATATCAAATATCATGTTGCTCCATTATTTATATGATGATGGTGTGGGGAGGCAACTGGAGATGTTGTTGCTTTGGTTGTTACTGAGAGAGTATGGGCTGATCTTCCCCCATAATTTTCATAATGTTGCAGGAGTAGGAGATGGCACTATCATGGTGCAAAGGGGCTACTCCTTAACCTCGGAGGATGAGGAGGTACTTCCACTTTGGAAGGGATATCCCACATATAGCAACATTATGATTGATGACTTTGGCATGAGGGATGTCAAAGGGAAAGACAACATCATGTGGGGAGCTTCACATATTAGATCTTCAATGCTGTCCCTTAGGAGGATTGATCCATATTGGAGGTCTCAAATTTTGGTAGAGTACTCCAAGGATCTTGGTGCTTGGATGATTCTTGATGGCCCGGAGGGAGATGATAGATACATGGTGGATGACGGGGTCATCTATTCTTATGGCAGAGTCTTATTGACAAGAACTTCTGGGCTCAAGGAGAAGCTGTTACTTGCAACACATGTGGACTTTCTTGCCATGCATTTTGATGTATATTATTCTTTGATGGAGGAGTTCACTTGGGAGGGAATCTAGCAGGATGTATATCAACATATGGAGAGATGCATAGCCCAGATGATGAAGTCAAAACCACTTCACTACTCATTGAGAGTGAGGGAGAAATTTCAGTTGAGCCATTTTAGCTCAATGACCACAGTACATGATAGAGGATGTACATTTATGCATTATGACTTGTACTCCTTTACTTTTTATGAGCAACATATTGTACCAAGGAGGATATTTCCTTCTTGTATATTGTATTGTGATGTAATTGAGGCCATTTGCAGAATTGATGTTGGCCATTCTATGGGTGGTTTGTGGGGGATGCCACATGATTTTTGGTGTGCACCATTGGCACCAAAATTTACTTCTATGATCCCATCTGGTAGGATGATTGTGGCAGCAAACAAGTGGCTGAAAAGACACTTGTTACACTTTGTTTTGAGGCAGGCAGGGGATGCACTGCACTGGTTCCACATATGGAACTATGATCCACCTCCCGGTTGTCATATGGCAACTTGAATTTATTTGTTTTTGCTTCCATGTATTGATGATGTTATTGTTATTATGGGAAGCTTTGTTGGGAGGATGGCACAAGAGTTGGAGTTGCCCATTGGGAGTATGATTATCTATACTTCATGTGTTGCATGTTTCAGGAGACACAATGGGAAAACCATGATTGCCACACTACACCTCTTGTCTTCATGTGGGAGGAGCCATTTGGAGAACTTGAGTTCTTGGGAGAGGCACTTCATGGATGTTTTGATTGGTGGGGTAACTTGGGTCATCCTTGGAGACTGTAATATTTCGGCCCAAGATCAGCAGTAGCCCCATACATATCATAAGTGGAGAGAGAAACAACGCGGGATGGACATTTTAATCCCACATATTCCACTATGCAACCCACCTTCTTTGCAGGAGCCTAAGGTGGAGGAGATGTTTCAGGAGTTACCATGTTGGAGGGTGACTCACTTTTTGTGGATGATAGCCTGGGGATGGAGGCTTCACATGGGGATGATGATTCCCAATACATTTCAAATTCCATGCCTCAAGAAGGCCTCTAGACCACATATAGTTGTTTCCATGGATATCCCACTTTTTCATGACGAGAGCCATTTGGATTTTTCACCAAAGGCATGATTTTACACATGGGAGGAACAACTTGAGAACACATTGATGAGAAAGTATCTTGTTCTTTGTAGGAACTTTTCACTTGAGGATGCTATAGGAGGAAGAGGAGAGGTTCTTCAGTTCTATCCTTGCAGTTGCTTGAGGACAAGCAACATTTGGGAGGGGAGGACGTAATATTCCTAAATTAGCATGCAGCTAATTGGAATATTAATTTTGCTCCAAACACATATTTATATGAATAAATGGGTAGGGAGACCCATAAATCTTTTAGAAGAAATAAAATACCTCTTAATGAGGAAAGGGATCATATTCACAGCTGGATAAAACACCTTCATTTGTGAACAAAGGCTAAGGCATGTGGACAAAGTCAAGTTTGACCAAGTCAACAAAGCTAGTATGGAGGGAGTGGAACATTAATGAAGATAACTCAGTGGGAATATGGATCATCTTAGATAGTTAGAATAAAGCCACCTTGAGTGTGGAAGAAGACATTTCATGAAGATTCAGTCAAGGTTGACCAAATCCAACAACGTTGTTATGGAGGAGTGGCATTGATGATGGGACAATGCAGTTTTGGAGGGAGATTCATTGCATGAAGATGGAAACCCTAATGAGTGGGACCCAAGGTGAGAAAGCTCACATTGTTTATAAGGAAGAGGATGGAAGCCATATGGGGTTAGATTATTATTATGATTTTCTAATATATGGTTTGTTTAGACATATTCTTTCTCTTGTTGTTTAGCTAAGATATAGTGTTGTTTAGCACAGGATGTTCCTAGTCGGGAATCCAACCTCTTCCATTGAGTAGCTCTTGGAGGAGTCTTGCACCATCTTGTCCACTATTTGGCTTAAGGCCATGCTTCACCTTTCTTTAACAACGTAAATCCTATTGAGGGTTTGACTGTTTCATTAAGCTGTAGCAAGTGGAGACTAGATCTTCAGATCTAGGCCATTTCAGTGCTCATTTTCAGTGGAGGAGGTTTCTACTCCATTGGGAGGACAGTATTGAAGGCATTGAGCTTCATTTTCATATCTTGGTTGAAGTAAAATTATATTTTTTCCCCTACAACACAGTATAGATCCAGATCTACATAATTTCTGAAGGAGCAGTTGCAGGGTGGTTCAGTGGACCATTTGGAGAGTTGATTTGCTAAGTGTTGGGGATCTTCCCTCCACTTTCCAGATCTAAGATTTTTAGTAGATCTGAAGTCTTAAAACTTAGATCTACAATTTGTACTTTGTGTTTTGCTGAAAACCCCAAGGGGGTTCACTAGAGGAGCTTGTATAGTGCATGGATCTGATGTAGATCTAAATTTTTATGCACATAGCATCTCTAGATCTAATGTACAACCTACTTCTATTGCAGAGGAAATGAAATAACGTTGTTAGGGTATTACCAGTTTTATTCATGGTTGCATCCCCTCTTTTTGCATGATTTTTGAGCAATAATGGCTTGGGAGGCTTGTTTAACTAAGATACCATGATTTGTTTTAGATCTCCTTTCCTATATGGCTATTATAATGTATAAATTAATGGATCCATGGGCTGCATTTAACTATTATTGCATACATTTCTGAAAAATGTGTTTTTACTACATGTATTGTTGAGTTTCCCTATTTGGGAATATTACATCTTGTGCTAGAAGATGGCTCAAATATAAAAGAATATTAGCACATGATTTTCCAAGAAAAATAAAAAAATATCCAAGGAGGGCTTCTTTATCAAGTTCAAGTTCTACAATAGGTAAATGTGAAATTTGACACTTCTGCGGGAGTGTTAAAATGATAATCAACAGAAAGTTGGTAAGGTAATAGGTCTGCTCCTCAATAAAGACATTCATGGAAAAGAGAGGGGAAGCAGTTTTTTTTCAAGAAGAATCAGGGTTTTGAGCTTGATGGCCCAACAAGTGCCAAACAAAGAAACAAATGGAAGAAATGACCATGGAGGAGGTACACCAAGAAACCGAACATGAAGAGAAGCTTTTTAGAAATAATTAATGAAAAAGGAAAAAAGGTGAGGTGAATTGGACATAAATGAATGAAATTCAAAAGGCTATAGAGAACTTAGAAGAAAAAACTGATAATTTTCCTCAAGCACTCCAAACACCTATCATTCTGAGAAGATGATCAAAGAAGGTGAAAGGATAAGTTGGAATCCATGATGACAACAATGGGATTCTGAAGATGTCACTGTTTGTAAAGATTCCAAACTTATCCCAAAGAGATTTTCATGCTAAAATGGTCAAGAGAGGTAAACTCCATGATGCTAGGCTCCAGTAAAGAAAAGGATTTTGAAAATACTGCTGCTATGCAAGCATCCAAAGTTTTGCCAAGGTAAAATGTCTCACTACCTCAAAAGAATAAGGATATAAAGGGTATCAGGAAAAATCTAAGTCAGTATTTTATGGCACCTACAAATCAGAAGTGGCCAAAAGAGAAGGTAATAAGCATGATTTTCAATTCCATAGTGCTTGTCAAAGGTGAGTTTATCATGCCTCAAGATTAGTGAGAAAATGAAAATAAATGTTTTATTGAACCAATAAATCAGAGGTGGCCAAGGTGTAAAAACATGATCAAAACTTCATAATGCAAGCAAGAGAGGGCTTTGACAATACTGCTATGAGACAACCCCTTGAAGATGTTTTTATATAAGCTTACCATAACTAAATGAGAAAAAAAATTGTTTTAAGCTCCAAGGTGGAAACCAAAGATGATATTAAGGTTGCTACTATGTCAGAATGAATGTGTAAAGTTTTCAGAGTCAAAAGCAATAGGGATTTGTGTCACACTATTTTGTCACCATGACATTTTGGTGTCTATATGGGCTCATCAACACCTATATAATTCTCCCTTAGAAGTCTACAACCCTAAAGTTCCTAAACCAAGTCCTAAATTTGGAGAAAATATTGTAAAAATCATAAAAGTATTGGTACTGCGCTTTTCCCTAGCTTTACCTGCGGCACCGCATCCTTTTGCTCCAAACACTGTGGAGCCGACCGCACGTTTTCTTCATTAAAAGTGAGGACCCCTATAAAATGTAATTTGAAGGCGAAAGTAAATTCTAGAAGCCCAGCTGGTCAAATATTCTCCCAGCTGGAAGCTTCTAGAATGCGTTATCCAGTCGAAGCCTTACTCCCTCCAATATCATCAACATTCATTCCTTCATAAAAGGAGCATATTCCTTGGATTTTGTAATTTAATCCCTTGATAAGGGGACTCTATCCCTTCCATTTTGGAGCTGTAACCACTTTCCTTTTCCTATAAATTGAAGCTTTGGTTCAGTCTCAAGGGTACATGCCAACATATGTAAAACTTCCCTATGCATTTTGAATATACTCAAGTACTCGCTTTGTACTTAGTACTTGTATTAGAGAAGAGAAGTGCTGAAGAAATATACTCTTCTTTCTAACTGCGAAAATGATTACACACTCGTAGTTAGGCTGGTTCAAAGAGTGGAAGGGCTTGTCAAGCCAAAGGGAAACGCTTGTTCCAGACCCCAGAAGGACCTGTACGACATCAAGGCGAACGCGCTTGTAAGAATCCTTCTTTAATTAAGAGATAATACAATTGGATCATGTTTTCTCAATAAGTTATTTATATGATTACTTGAATGGCTTATTTCTTAAATTCCTTGATCATTAAGATAGATTTGTGATTTATGAATTGATATATGTTGCAGGTGCTTTTGATTCTTTTCTATGTTTTTGTTTGCAGATCTCGAGAAGTGACTGCTTGGAGCAACGAAGAAAAGAATTCAACTAGCATTGGACTACAGGTAGGTCCTCCCTTCACCATATAGAATTCTTAATCATGTATAATCTAGAGAAAATAGTTTACATTTGTTCTATTTTTTTCTAGCTATCTTTGTGATACTAGGGAGATCTATCTTGTCCACAAGAACGATTTATCCGCCTAACAAAATGGCGACTCCATTGGGGAATAGAACTTAGTTTTATCTTTCTTTGAGCTTGAATTTTGAAATTATTTTTCTGATTTTGATTAGTCTGTACTAGTTTGGGTTAATTAGCCTTAGAATCCCTGATAAATTTGATTTAAGAATTTTTTAATTTTTCTTTAAGTTTTTTGGGCTCCGCATTTTTTCTTGGAAAACAGTGTGGTATCATCCGCAATTTCTCCATGTAAACTATGCGGTGCCGCATCTTTTTGCACTAAAAATCACAGATCCTATGAAAATTTTTGAAAAACTCAAAATTCTCTTTTCTGGTACCAGCTTATTAGATTCTGTGTAATTACCCAGATTTGTATTTACTGTCAAAAGACTTTTGTGAAAGCTTCTTCTAGCACTCCTAAGTTTTGAGTGATTTTCTAAAAAATTTCATTTTATAAGTGATTTTTGTTTTGTCTTTCGATTGCTCAAATATTAGAAACCTTGATATACCTTAGATCACTGGTATTTCATTATTTTCTTGCTGGGCCTCTGACATTGTAGCAGAACTTGCTTTTGTGAAATTTAGATTAAAATTTTCATTTGCAAATCTTAAAAGACTTTTGGTTCATAAGTTTTCAATTTCACTTAAAACCACCATTGGATGATTTTGATTTCTTGCTGGGATAAGCAAAGGATTTCTTGGTTAGATTACAAACTGAGCAAAAAATCTTTAAATTTTTTAGAGTTTTTAGTTTTAAATATTAAATCTTTAGAATTTCTAGAGTTCAAAATTAGTGTTTTTAGTTTTGAATTTCGATTTCTAAGTAATCATACTTTTCTTTTGGAAACTGTTTATTTGTAGTTTAAGATTGGAATGATTAAAAGGGATTTCTTTTGAGAAATTAGTCATTGAGTTCTCATGAAAAAGATTTATTTTCATATATTCTTGTTTCAAAAGAAAGGATTGATGTTTTAGAAGCATTTTCATTCCTCAACTCTTTATTTTACATAGGTTTCATTGTAAAGGAATGAATTGTTTCTCATATAGTGCATTTTAGTGTTTTTTGGAGTCAGATTACTATACATCATTAAAGTTTCACTTTCATGCCCATTGTCCTAAGAATCAACCAATTAAAATTAGCGCTTAATTAAAATCAACCTAGCAAATTCTTATTTTTCTAGGGCTCTTTCCACCAACATAGCTTAGGCTAGTGTCTTGGAATAGGTTCTAGTTAACTCTCCAAGACAGATAAAACAAACAAGTAGTCTATCTTGCGGTAGGAAAATTCCAATAGTAGCATCTATGCTCTGGGAAGCTCCTCTTAAAGGAGTCAAACACAAGGTCATATCCGAATCGGTGAGGTAATCAATCCCGCCTCATTGGGAACGATAGAATAACTGCGTTGTTGTAGACTCCTAGACCAATAGGTGTCATGTTTCATGATTGACTTGATGGGCTATGTAATATTTTCATACCTTTTTCTTGTTGCAAAGGTTTTCCATATTATCAAAAATCAAAAAATTTAAAAAATGTAAAGAGGGTATACCCTAAAAGAAAAATCAAAGGGTGAAAAGAATAAAAATGGCCAAAAAAGTAAAAGAAAATGAACCCCACCAAAAGAAAGGCCAAGGAAAGTGTGCAAGTCTAAATGCCACTACTTTTTTCTCTTATGTAATAAACAAATTGTGTGCAACTTGTATCCTATGCCACAATTTATGAACAGTCAAACAATTTAAGCTTAGCTAGTTCATCTTTCAATTTTATGTTTTAGAGATAGAGAATAAAATATAACCAAACTATTTAATATTGGCAGATAAGTAGATAGGTAGAGTAAATAAAAGGAGCTCAACAGTTTAATCTGAGCCCTTGGATGTAATAAGGTTAGAATTAGATAGATTTTCATATGTAAAAGAAAAAGTGTGATAAGGGTTTTCCAGTCTAAGTGCACCCTAATAAAGAAGAAAAAATGGTAGAGTAAAGTAGGTAGGGTAGGTAGATGATGTTGCAGAATTACATGTGATGAATAATGGCTTTAGATGTGTTAAATCTTTTACTTTCATCACAAGTGCAAAGGCAGACAATACACTGGAAGGATTTCAAGCAAAACAAAGTCAAATTATTAACTTCCCTTCTCATCTTCCCCTAAAAATTTCACTAATCTCCCCTAAGTACGAAGGTATTTGAAAATTAGAGGGGCTCAAGGCATTTCCTTGAATTTTGGAGGGACCGGACCCTCGGCCCAATAATTGGAAAAACCTAAGTACTTAAAATCATTCAACATAACATTCATTCACCTCTAAGAAATATTTTCCTAAGTAAAATCCCATTTTACTTATGAAAATTATGCAATATTTAATAAAAACCCTATTTCATAAAGCATAAGTTAAAGACATTAACCTAATGCTTTACACTTAGCGCTTCATTTCATTTTCCATATTAATTTCTAATTTATTATTTAAATCCCTATAAAAATGACCTTTTCCTATTATATATAACTCATTTTTTATAAAATACCCAAAAAACCCATTTATTATAATTTTAGTTAAAGTATTTAATCCCCACATGTTTGAATAAAACACCCTCATTATACTCCCTTTGGCTAAAATATATCTTTATATTAATCCCGCCCCTTATGGTAATTATATTACTTTGATTTAATTACCATATAATATAAACACATTGAAGAAAAAACAGTTAAAACATGTTTTATTACGTGTTTTAAAATAACGAAGTTTTGTTTAAACCAAACTTCAAAGTAACCCATCCCTTGTGTATTTTCCTCCCTCGACTTCCTTTACCCAAGGTTAAAACTATAATACTTTGTTAAAATTCCCGATACATATTCTTTAACTGCAAGTCTTAACCTTGGTTAAAACTGAGTTTAAAACCTTTCCCGATCACTTTTCCGTGTTTTATAAAAGGATTAATTAACCCTCCAGGTTAATTAATAACTTAATCCACCAATAGAATCTCTCCCGATGTGATTAATTCGTAATAAATTACGTCGAGCCTGCTCATTAACCTCCTGTCATCTCGAAACCCCGACCACCGTTCGATCAACAGATCTCAAATCTACGGTTGATATCAATATCGCTAGACATCTACGTCCGAACGATAACGTGCGATGGCCAAGCGGTTTTTTGGATCGTACAATGCCACGCGTCGTTCATCATATGGAATCGTTGCTCATCTGCTCAAAACCACCCTGTCCCAAAAGCAGTGCGATGGAAATCGCTCACCGCCTGTCTCCCCTGACAAAGCCTCCGTACTTGATGACGCCATCAATCAAAAACCCGCCAACCTTTTGACTTTGCAAATAAAACAAATGAACCCATGTCATTTTCATTATCTTATGCAGTAACCAGTCTCCCGGGCAATGAATTTTGAATTTAACCGTCAAATTTTTCCAACTGCTCCCGTGCTGAAGAAATTTGCATTCAAGCATCTAGAATTCATCTGCCATAGCTAATACCTATTAGAATTACTATTCAGTCCCCAGGATAACAGACACCAAGTATTGCCCTTTTCTTCTGCAGGGACTTCTCAACAAAATCTACAAGAAATCAGTGCATTGGCTACAGTAGCATCTAAAGGAAAAGAGAAAGAGGTTGATATCCAATTTACAAAAAAATTCACAATGACAGAACAACCTCAGACTTCTAAAGAACAAGGTCAAGTACAGATTCCTCCTACTCAGACCAATGTAGCAGAAGTATCAATTTTACAAACTCCTCTTAATGTGGAAAAGGGTAAAAAGAGAGATGTTGAAGCAGCTACTCCTGTCACTGGATCTTTTGAACAGCATGATTTTAAAAGACAAAAATTGAATCCTCTTCCAGAAGTGGAATCTGTTCATGAAATCCCTGATAGTCAAACACAAGAAGAATTGGGTAGTCAGCAAACAGGTTCAATCAGTGGGACATCCACTACTTTACAGAGAAAAGAGTTGCAAAGGCAGCAAAGTGCAGAAGTGTCATCTTTCAAACCACCTATGAAAGAGGCCTGGGACATTAAAAGAAAATTCATAAATATAAAAGCTATAAATGATCCACTCAGACTTCAAGTGTACAATCAATGTTTGAAGATGGCTCCTAAGAATCAACAGAGATTGATGTCAGCCTATGACATTCAACAAGGTAAAATGATAATGAGTCACTTCAAACCCAAAGTGCAGCAACCTCAAACAACTGCAGACTATATCAGGACTAATTTTGAAGTCTTAGCAAAGGATATTCATCCTTTGGATCAAATTGAGCTGCATAAACAGACAGGTGAGATGATTTATTCTACTCTGACGGATAAATCAATGATGACCCATAAATTGCAAGATCCTTTGGAAAATACTAATGCTCAGTTAAGTCTTGAAAAAGCATCTTCTCAGGCTAAGGACAATAGGATCAAGACTTTGGAGGAAATTATTATTAGTTTGGGTCATAATCCAAAGGATGTCAAAGGTATAGAAACTTTGATCAAGAAAAAAGATGATGACATTGCAGTTTTGAGAAAACAATTGAAGTTACCAGCATCAAGACATCCTCAGACTGTAGAAATTATAAAGCAAAATTCTGATGAATAATTAATGGACTTGCTCTTAAAACTGAATGAGAAACTTAATGAAACAGAAAAAGAGCTTGAAAAGGCATTGAAAGATAAGCAGTCAAATACTCCAACTTCTACAACTGAAATGATTGCAGGTGCTACAACAACAGGTCAACCAACAGAATTGTCACAGGTAAATACTTCAAATTTAAGTACAGAAGAATTAATAAAGTCAATGGAGGAAATGAAACTCCAAGTGACAGAGTTACAGAGAAAAAAAGTGCAACTCACCAGTTTGGAACAGAAATATGATCTCTCGAAAATGAATGTTGCAGACAAAACAAGAGAGGTCAACAAATTGGAAAAGTTGGTCAACAAGTTGGAAAAGGATCTCACATTGGAGAAGCCTTTAAAAGAAATAAATGAAATTCTTTGGGACAACATTATCCAGTCAATAAGAGATGTCTGGCCCTCAATTCAAATAATGCATTAACATAATGATTTAGTCAAATTGGCTATAGAAGAAGTCCTAAGAGCAAGAGAAGAATTGGGAAACAAGCCTGATGAAGCCAATGAACTCATCCATTTTCTAAATACTCAGAACAAGCAGCAAATTGAAGAACTTGGCATTCAAGATAGGACATGAACCATTTTGGAAATAAAAAGAGTTTTTACCAAAAGAACTCTAATGCAGAATCTAGGACGAAGATGTTTTGATATGCAAGAAGAAATTACTGCCTTCAGAAAAAGATTTGATATTTTTTTAAATAAGGGATTGCCCAGTCCTTTAGTTTCAGAAGATAAATTGATGGACCTGGAAAGTTATGTTGAAAAATTGGACAAGCATGTTGACAATCAGGCCAGTACCTCAACTAGTTCATCAACATCAGCATTGCCTACAGGAAAAAGTCTTCATGATAGATTGGAAAATTTGTTTTATCTTGAGCATGAAGTAAAACATTTGTTTCTTGTTCAACCTACTTTCTTTAGGTATACAGAGACTGATGAAACTCTCAGAAAGCTGCAAAGGACTAGGATTTCGAAAGATAAATGGTGGGAAGAACTGTTAGAACTTTTGTAAAGATTATCCTTACCTGAATTTTTGATTATGTACTATAGTAAGTCATGGTAAGAAGGATAAAAGGATGAATAAAGGTCAAAGTGTATCAGACCAGTCAAAGAGTATCAGTTAAACGGAGCAGCCAGCACAGATTTACTGAAGAGGACAATAATGAGCCAAAGCATAGGGCCTGCCTCCAGCACATTCTCAAAAGAAGGAAACAACACAACTTCAGTTATCATTTTTTCTTATCTATGAGACCATCTGTCTCTATTTTATTGTAATTTACTTATGAGTCATCCTAGATTATATCTCAAGTTGTTATGAGATATTTTTTGTAACTTTTTGTATAAATACTCCCTCAATCAGAGTATTCAGGGTGGATTTTTTTAGACTTTGTTGTAACATTGACTATTTGGAATAAAGTGTTGTTGGAGAAATTTTTTGTGGCTAGCTGGATGAGGAATTGATGCGAAAGACTTTTTACAGGATTCATGTGTCAAACTACGGATCAATAAGTCATCTATCTCTTATGTGTTGAAGTCTTTATATTTGTTTACTATATCATCTGTGTTTCATTTCTAAATGATTAATGAAAAGGAATAAATCAGAAAGTGCTTAAGTGTAATCTGATTTTAATCATTATTGTTCTAAATGTTTTCTTCTAAATTGGTTTAAACAGTGAATTCTTAATTGCTCCTGTTTTTCTAGTTTAAGCATTTGATTATTTAATAAAGAATACTTAATTTCTCTTTGTTAATAATCACTCAATTTTCCCTCTTATAAATGTGTTGAAATATTCTTAATTTCCTTTCCTCCATTTATATTCCGTTCCATTCACTTTAAGATTTATAATTGTTCTCTGTTTGATTATCTTGCCCTGTGAAACCATCTTTTGCTAAGAGACTTAATCCAGTTAAGTTATCATTTTTGACTCCATTAGCCCAATGGACTAAACTACTCAATCTTTCCCTCAGCTATTGAATTCCACCACCCAAAATCAAACAAAACCCCTGAACTTTATAACTAGCCTAATATCTTCTAAAACAAAGCGAAATTTTACAGAGAGAGCCCTCTCTAGGTATAGATTGGCTAGATTTTGTACCTAAAAGTTGGTTTGTGGTTACCTCGGACCCCTTTCCTCTTCCCAACAACTTCAAGGAAAATCTTAGTGATAACATACTGGCGACTCCACTAGGGATCTGAATAATTTTATTGTTACTTTTGTTTACTTTATAAGCTACAAACGAAGCCTGAAGCTAGCCAGGTAGCCTTTGAACTTATTTTTCTCTGCAATTGCATAGTAAATAAATGCTACTTCAGTCTATCTCCGGTCTATGTTTATGAACTGAACTTTGGTTTCAGACATTTGATCAGTTCCTCTAGTTAAATAAAATCTTTAAGAAAATTTAAATCCAATATCTAAAACTTCTTAAAGAGATTATTGAAGTTGTCTTATTCATTTCATTTAAACCAAAAAACCAAAAACATCACTTAGAAATCTGGCTTCAGAAAGGACTCGTTACACTAGGGCTAATCCTGATCCAAATCCACCGCCTATGTTTGAAAATCTGAATTTGATTCCCAGAATTCTTAGAAGACAAGATAGTTAAGAAAGCTCTGGAAGTTCTCGACCTCTCTATAGATCTATATAATGTCCAGTGAAGTGGATTTGTCTTGAGGACAAACCTTTTGACGAGCAGTTTGAAACATCTTTATTTGTAATTTTTTCTGAATCTGAGTTGTCCAATTTGGTTCCAGACGCAGTATTTCTTGAATATTTGCAATTTGAATTTGTTACTTCACATCTTGATAAAAATTTGCGAAATTCCATACAATCTGAGTTTACCTCTAAAGAAATTTCAAATATTTCTGTAATTACTTTACCTTCTCCCAGTTCATCATCATTTCATCAAACATCTCAACCTCAAACTACCCCTTCTACTCCTCCATCCACCCCTCATAGACCAACCTCACCTGTTATATCACCACTACCTCTTCCAATGGCAAACAGATATGCTCCCTTAATATTTCCAGCCAATCTAGGGGCTATGCCCCAAGATTACCAAAGTAAGATCACTCCTTTTGATGGATCTGGTACTTACACTGCACACAAGTACACTAAAAATATGACTGATTATTTTGAAATTTATGAAATAGATGTTGATGGTGTAAGAATGAGAATTTTTGTCCAAAGTCTTACTGGAGAAGTCAGAACCTGGTTTAGGGCTCTTCCTGCAAACAATGTTGCTGACTTACCAGCTCTTTATAGAACATTTTTAAATAGATGGGAAAAGAAGAAAGACCCTCTTCAAATCTTATCAGACTTTGGAAAACTAAAGAGAGGACCAAACGAGACTGTGCAAGATTATGTCACCAGATTCAATGAAGCTTACAATGTTGTTCCCCAAAATCTTAGACCTCCTCCAGATTCAGTATTAATCAAATTCCCTGATGGATTTGATTCCGACATAGCATATCAGCTTAGGGAAAGAGCTCCTCAAACTCTAGAAGAAATGCAAAGTATAGTTGTTAGTGTTGAAGCTAACCTGACAGAGAAACAAGCTAGAGCCAGAGCTGAAAGAAGAATGCCTGTAAATTAAGAACCCACATCTTTTGAAAAGAAATTAGATGCTATTATCAAAGAAATGGAAAGGCTAGGAGATAGAGTAGAAATCATTGAAAAGAATAAAGCTCCTTGGGATGGTCAACCTATCAATGCTGTGAGAAATCTGAACTTCAGAAGAAACCAAAATCAAAATACGGGAAAAACTAGTCCTGACCAAAATATTAGGCCCCCATTCCAGGAAAATTATGTAGAAGGCTCAACTTCTGAAGAACCAACTGAAGATGTTCAAATAAACAATGTCACTGAAGGTGAGAATGAACCAGAAATTTTCTTGACCTAAGAGGATCAAGAGGCTCATATTCTTAAACAATTTCAAACCCAGTCAGGAGAATCATTTGACTTTAAAGAAGGATATGATACAGCCATCTACGAAGTTCATAAACAATACAATTTGAGGAGCAGAAGAGTTGATGTTCCGGAAGCAAGTAAACAGAAAATTGTAAAACAACTCCTCAAAGGTAAAATCAATACCGCCTCTGTAAATATTCTTTCCATATCAAATCCTAACCCTACCCATCCAATAATCGAAGATGTATCTGATACTCAACTGAATAACAAACAACTTTCTAATACTCTTCCTCCCAAAGGAAATGTAGAGGAACCTCTAGAAGTTTATTCAGAAACAACTTCAGCACACAACCCCACTCCTGAAAAGGAGAAAAACACTAAAAACATAGAAAAAGACAATCCAACTGTTCAAAATACAAGGACTCAAACTGAGAAACCTTTTAATCTGGAAGCTGAAGTAGGCAAAATAAAGATAGATGTTCCATTGTTTGAATTAGCTAAACATGATGTCTACAGAAGCCAAATTCATAAATCACTCAATATTATTGGAAGTGATGATTCAGTAAATGATTTTGATGATCAACCTAGATTACTATTTGGCCCTGAAGTAAATGGAAAACCAGAAAGTGGAGGAACTCCTCCATTTTATGAGTTTGAATATACATGATAAAATACTTCATAATTCCATGCTTGATTCTGGGGCATCTCACAATCTAATGCCCAAGGCTGTAATGGAAAGATTAAATCTAGACATCACCAGACCATATAAAGATCTTTTTTCTTTTGATTCAATTCAAGTGAGATGTTTAGGATTAATTAAATATTTGTGTGTTACATTGGTTCAATACCCTGCGAAAACCATTTTGATGGATATAGTAGTAGCAGACATTCCTCCAAAATATGGTATGATGTTGTCTATATCCTGGGGTGCAAAACTTGGAGGATCTCTTCAATTAGACATGTCATATGCTACTATTTCTGTATTCGGCCAACCTAAGAGACTATACAGAGAAACCTTGATGAAATATGTAGTCAGTAGTCAAGAGAAACCTGAAAATTTCCCTATATACTCAGTACACTCTGATATGGACTCATTCATTCTCTATAATGCTGAAACTGATCTTCCCATTGAACTAGAAGCACCAGCATCTGAACCAAAAGAAACTGCAAATAAATCTAGTGTTCAAATCCAAGAAATATCTGAGGAAAAAGAAACATCAGAAACCCAAGAAAAACCTGAAGAAAGTAAAAAATCAGATCTCACTATTAAGAAAGTTCCTGAAACACTTGATGAAAATTATGTACATGAAATTCTTTGGCATTTATAATTTGATGGTTTAGTTAATAAGTTAGGAGCAGGATCTGGAATTTGGATACATAACCTTGAAAATGATCACGCTGAAGGCCATGCTTACAGATTGAACTTTAAATGCACTAATAATATGGTAGAATATGAAGCTCTTTTGTTAGGGCTTAAACTTGTCAAAAATTTAGGAGCAATTAGAGTATCTGTCATAGGAGATTCTGATTTAATCATTCAATAGATCAAAGGTGAATTTTCGACAAAAGATCCCAGACTAAGAGAATATAGAGGAACAGTTGTAGAGATTCTTAATACCTTTCTACAGGCTCAGCTTGCCAAAATACCAAGAAAACAAAATTTGCATGCTCATAGTCTTGCAATGTTTGCTAGCACTTGTAAATTACTGTTTGAACCTAATCATCAGTTCACAGCTGAGATTAAACACAGACCAGCTATACCAGACAATTTTAAATATTGGCAAGTGTTTGTAAATGACAATCAGATTAACAATTTTCTAACTTTAGAGAATGCATTTTCTAACAGTAGCATAGATGAAGATACAGTCAATGAATCTGATCAAATAAATGAACAAGAAACAAACACTTCAAAAGAAAGTGCAACTCAAATGCTTCATCTAATGAACTTCACAAAAAAATACATGCAGGACCTTCAAGAAATGGAGGTTGATGAGATTATAGAAGATGAATCTAAAATCATTAATCTGAAAGATAATCATTTACCTAAAGGATTAACTCCTTTGGAGGATCTTTTTGACTCTAATGACATTCCACTGAAACCTAAAATGGAACCATTGAAAGCTGATATTGAGGAATATAATCTTGGAACTGAAGAAAATCCTAAAATAATAAAATTATCTAAATCTTTGCCTCCAGATCAAAAATCAAAATATGTTGAACTAATAAAAGAATTCCAGGATGTCTTTGCCTAGAGTTATGAAGATTTGAAATCATATGACACATCTATAATTCAACATACAATACCTCTAAAACCAGATCAGAAACCATTTAAGCAGAAACTCAGAAGAATCAACCCTGTACTATTTCCTTCAATTGAAAAAGAAATCAAAATAATGTATGAAGCAGGGATAATTGCTCCAATTAGATTTTCAAAGTGGGTGTCTAATCTAGTCCCTACTAGGAAGAAAACTGGAGAGATCAGATTGTGTGTTGATTTAAGAAATTTAAACAAGGTTTCTTTGAAGGATAATTATCCTTTGCCCAAAATGGATCACATTTTGCAAAGGGTAGTAGGTGCTTCAAGGATTTCTCTTTTAGATGGGTTCTCAGGATACAATCATATTCTGGTTCATCTTGATGACCAAGAAAAAATAGCTTTTACAACACCATGGGGTACTTTCAAATACATTAAAATCCCATTTGGACTCAAAAATGCTGGAGAAACCTTCCAAAGAGCAATGGACATTGCATTTGCAAAAGAAATTCATGACTTTTTTGTTATATATCTGGATGATTTAACTATTTTTTCCAAATCAAAACAGCAACATTTGGAACATCTCAGACAAGTTTTCATAAAATGTAGAAAGTATGGTATCTCTTTGAATCCAAAAAAGTCCTTATTTGGATTGGAAGAAGGTAAACTCTTGGGTCATATTATTTCCAAAGATGATATCATAATTGATCCTGCTAGAATCGAAGCCATATTGCAGATACCTCATCCCAGAAATATCAAAGAACTACAAGCTTTCATACGAAAAATCAACTTTTTGAGAAGATTCATTTCTAGTTTAGCTGAATTAATTAGATTGCTTACTAACATGTTAAGAAAGGATTCGAGTATTAAATGGATAGTAGAAGCCAAACAAGCATTTGAAGAAATTAAAATGGCTTTGACTAGAACACCAGTTCTTACCAGTCCACAATTTGATAGAGACTTCATAATATTTTCATTTGCATCAGAACACACTGTAGCAGCTGTTTTATTACAAAAGGATGATCAAGGATGTGAAAAAACTATAGCCTTTTTTAGTAAAGCACTAAGGGATGCATCATTAAAATACAACATCATGGAAAAACAAGCTTTTGCACTTGTAAAAGCCATTAAAGATTTTAGAATCTACATATTGTATTCCCATGTGATAGCCTATGTACCAAATGTTGTTGTCAAAGACATCTTAACTCAAGATGGAATTGAGGGCAAAAGAGGTAAATGGATTGCTACCATATTAGAATATGATATTGAGATAAAGCCTACAAAGCTTATAAAGGGACAGGGATTGGCTCAACTCATGACAGAAACAAATTGCCAAGCCCTGGATATTAATGAACTGGATGACGAACAGGAGATGGCGACTCCACAAATCAGCCAGGCCTTCTTAGATTCACCTTGGTATGCTGATATAATTTATGTATTGTTAAACCTGCAGGCTCCTCCAGGGTTATCCAGAACAAAAAAGAGGTTTTTAAAGATGACATCTTTGAAGTATTGTATTTTAGATAATGTTCTCTTTTGGAAAAATCATGATGGTATTTTATTAAATTGTCTGTTAAAAGACAAAGCTGACAAGGCTCTCAATGAATTCCATGCAGGAGACTGTGGTGGACACCTTTATTGGAAATCAACTGCAGATAAGATCCTAAGAGCCAAATTTTATTGGCCAACCTTGTTCTCTGATGTAAAGAAATTTGTCACTGCTTGCCATAAATGTCAAATTTTTGAAGGCAAGAGAAAATTATTACCTTTACCCTTCAAACCAATTTCCACTGAAAAACCTTTCCAACAATGGGGCCTGGATTTCATTGGAGAAATCCATCCTCCTTCTTCTGGCCAACACAAATGGATCCTCACTGCCACAGAATATTTTACTAAATGGATTGAAACAATTCCCTCTAGACAAGCCAATGACTCTGTGATCATAGGATTCCTAGAAACCAATATACTATCAAGATTTGGCTGTCCTAAAAAAATTATAACTGATAATGCTGCTGCTTTCAAATCGAAAAAGATGATAAGTTTCTGTAAAAAATATCATATCGCTCTAGTCCATTCCACAGCCTATTACCCTCAGGGTAATGGACTGGCTGAATCTTCCAATAAGAGCCTCATTAATATTATTAAGAAACTATTGGAAGAAAATAAGAAAAATTGGCACAAGAAACTTACAAATGCGTTGTGGGCAGACTGAATCACCACCAAAAAATATATTGGGACTAGTCCTTATGAATTAGTTTATGGTATTGAGGCTGTATTTCCCTCATCTTTAGGAGTTCCTGTTATGAAATTACTTCAAGAAGCTCAGGTTGAAACAAATGATATTCAAAGAAGAATAAATCAGACTATCAATTTGCAGCAAACCAGAGAAGAAGTTTATCAAATATCCCAAGTATTTCAGGAGAAAATAAAGAAGATATTTGACAAAAGGACCAAGGCAGAAGACTTTCAATTGGGAGACAAAGTTTTTAGATGGGAATCCAGAAGAGAGGATAAGGGAAAACATGGGAAGTTTGATTTCCTATGGAAAGGACCTTACATCATTCATGCTTTACAAGGAAATAATACCTATTTCCTGAAAAACTTGGATGGACCAGAGACTGAAGAAGGGCCAGTTAATGGTCGAATGTTAAAGCATTACTTTGATCCTATTTATTAGGATAATTCTGTTTTTTAACATGTACATACTATATCCTTTGTAATGTCACAATTTTGAGTGGATAGTAACTTGCTGAAGTTGAAGCCCGAAGAGAAGGCCCTAAGCTTCAGAAATGTTACTGTCATACATGCAATAAAGCAACAAGCTGAAGAAGATTCCATGGTTCAGTCATAACTACTTTGAGGCTAACTGACCTGATGTTCTTGACTTTTCACGAGGAAAAGCCATCCCCAACTGGAGCCAGTGTTAGACTCCTATACCAATAGGTGTCATATTTCATGATTGACTTGATGGAATATGTAATATGTTCATACATTTTCTTGTTGCAAAGGTTTTCCATATTCTGAAAAAATAAAAAAATTTAAAAAATGTAAAGAGGGTATACCCTAAAAGAAAAATCAAAGAGTGAAAAGAATAAAAATGGCCCAAAAAAGTAAAAGAAAATGAACCCCACCAAAAGAAAGGCCAAGGAAAGTGTGCAAGTCTAAATGCCACTACTTTTTGCTCTGATGTAATAATCAAATTGTGTGCAACTTGTATCTTATGCCACAATTTATGAATAGTCAAACAGTTTAAGCTTGGCTAGTTCATCTTTCAATTTCATGTTTTAGAGATAGAGAATAAAATCTGACCAAACTGTTTAATCTTGGCAGATAAGTAGATAGGTAGAGTAAATAAAAGGAGCTCAACAGTTTAATCTGAGCCCTTGGATGTAATAAGGTTAGAATTAGATAGATTTACATATGTAAAAGAAAAAGTTTGAAAAGGGTTTCCCAGTTTAAGAGCACCCTAATAAAGAGGAAAAAATGGTAGAGTAAAGTAGGTAGGGTAGGTAGATGTTGTTGCAGAATTACATGTGATGGATAATGGCTCTAGATATGTTAAATATTTACTTTCATCACAAGTGCAAAGTCAGACAATATACTAGAAGAATTTCAAGTAAGGCAAAGTCAAATTATTAACTTCCCTTCTCATTTTTCCTTAAAAACTTCACTAATTTCCCCTAAGTACTAAGGTATTTGAAAATTAGAGGGGCTCAAGGCATTTCCTTGACTTTTGGAGGGACCGTACCCTCGGCCCAATAATTGGAAAATCCTAAGCACTTAAAACCATTCATCATGACATTCACTCATTTATACTAAATTTTTTACTTAGGAAAATCATGCAATATTTCATAAAAAACCCTATTTCAGAAAAGCATAAGTTAAAGACATTAACCTAATGCTTTACACTTAGCGCTTCATTTTATTTTCCATATTAACTTCTAATTTATTATTTAAATCCCTATAAAAATGACCTTTTCCGATTATATATAACTCCTTTTTTATAAAAAACCAAAAAAACCCATTTATTATAATTTTAGTCAAAGTATTTAATCCCCACATGTTTGAATAAAACACCCTCATTATACTCCCTTTGGCTAAAATATATCTTTATATTAATCCCGCCCCTTATGGTAATTAGATTACTTTGATTTAATTACCATATAATATAAACACATTGAAGAAACAACAGTTAAAACATGTTTTATTACGTCTTTTAAAATAACGAAGTTTTGTTTAAACCAAACTTCAAAGTAACCCCTCTCTTGTGTATTTTCCTCCCTTGACTTCCTTTACCCAAGGTTAAAACTATAATCCTTTGTTAAAATTCCCGATACATATCCTTTAACTACAAGTCTTAACCTTGGTTAAAACTGAGTTTAAAACCTTTCACGGTCACTTTTCTGTGTTTTATAAAAGGATTAATTAACCCTCCAGGTTAATTAATAACTTAATCCACCAATAGAATCTCTCCCGATGTGATTAATTCGTAATAAATTACATCGGGCCCGCTCGTTATCCTCCCATCATCTCGAAACCCCGACCACCGTTCGATCAACAGATCTAAGATCTATGGTTGATATCAATATCGCTAGCCATCTGCGTCTGAACGATAACGCGCGATGGCCAAGCGGTTTTTTCGATTGTACAATGCCATGCGTCATTCATCGTATGGAATTGCTGCTCATTCGCTCAAAACCACCCTGTCCCAAAAGCGGTGCGATGGAAACCGCTTACCGCCTGTCTCCCCTGACAAAGCCTTCAGACTTGATGATGTCATCAATCAAAAACCCGCCAACCTATTGACTTTGCGAATAAAACAAACGAACCCATGTCATTTTCATTATCCTATGCAGTAACCAGTGTCCCGGGCAACGAATTTCGAATTTAACTGTCAAAGTTTTCCAACTGCTCCCGTGCTGAAGAAATTTGCATTCAAGCATCCAGAATTCATCTATCATAGCTAATACCTGTTCCAATTCATTCCCGGATAACGAATGCAGTGTGGTTCTTCTTCTGTTGGGACTTCTCAACAAAATCTACAGAAAATCAGTGCTTTGGCTACAGTAGCATCTAAAGGAAAAGAGAAAGAGTTTGAGATCCAAATTACAGAAAAATTCACAATAACAGAACAACCTCAGACTTCTAAAGAACAGATTCAATTACAGATTCCTTCTACTCAGACCAATGTAGCAGAAGTATCAATTTTACAAACTCCTCTTAATGTGGAAAAGGGCAAGAAGAGAGATGCTGAAGCAGCTACTCCTGTCACTGGATCTTCTGGACAGCCTAATGTTAAGAGACAAAAATTGAATCCTCTTCCAGAAGTGGAATCTATTCATGAGATCCCTGATATTCAAACACAAGAGGGATTTGGTAGTCAGCAAAAAGGTTCAATCAGTGGGACATCCACTACTTTACAGAGAAAAGAGTTGCAAAGGCAGCAAAATGCAGAAGTGTCATCTTTCAAACCACCTATGAAAGAAGCCTCGGACATTAAAATAACATTCATAAACATAAAGGCCAGAAACGATCCTCTCAAACTTCAAGTGTATAATCAATGTTTGAAGATGGCTCCTAAGAATCAACAGATATTGATGTCAGCCTATGACATTCAAGAAGGTAAAATGATAATGAGTCACTTCAAACCCAAAGTGCAGCAACCTCAAACAGCTGTAGACTATATCAGAACAAATTTTGAAGTCTTAACAAAGGATATCCATCCTTTGGATCAAATTGAACTGCATAAACAAACATGTGAGATGATTTATTCTACTCTGACGGATAAATCAATGATGACCCATAAATTGCAAGATTATTTCGAGAATACTAATGCTCAACTAAGTCTTGAAAAAGCATCTTCTTAGGCTAAAGACAATATGATCAATACTTTGGAGGAAATTATTATTAGTTTGGGTCATAATCCCAAGGATTTCAAAGGTATAGAAACTTTGATCAAGAAAAAAGATGATGACATTGCAGCTTTGAGAAAACAATTGAAGTTACCAGCATCAAGACATCCTCAGACTGCAGAAATTATAAAGCAAAATTCTGAAGAAGAATTAATGGACTTGCTCTTAAAACTGAAAGAGCAACTGAATGAAGCAAAAAAAGATCTTGAAAAGGCATTGAAAGATAAGCAGTCAAATACTCCAGCCTCTACAACTGAAATGATTGTAGGTACTAAAAAAACAGGTCAACCAACAGAATTTTCTCAGATACAGACTTCCAATTTAAGCATAGAAGAGTTAATAAAGTCAATGGAAGAAATGAAACTACAAGTGACAGAGCTACAGAGAACAAAAGTGCAACTCACCAGTTTGGAACAGAAATATGATCTCTTGAAAATGAATGTTGCAGACAAAACAAGAGAGGTCAACAAATTGGAAAAGTTGGTTAGCAAGTTGGAAAAGGATCTCACATTGGAGAAGCCTTTAAAAGAAATAAATGAAATTCTTTGGGAAAACATTATCCAGTCAATAAGAGATGTCTAGCCCTCAATTCAAATAATGCATGAACAGAATGATTTAGTCAAATTGGCTATAGAAGAAGTCCTAAGAGCAAGAGAAGAATTGGGAAACAGGTCCGATGAAGCCAAGGAAATCATCCATTTTCTAAATACTCAGAACAAGAAGCAACTTGAAGAACTTGGCATTCAAGACAGGATAGGAACCATTTTGGAAATAAAAAGAGTTTTTACCAAAAGAACTCTGATGCAGAATTTAGAACGAAGATGTTCTGATATGCAAGAAGAAATTACTGCCTTCAGAAAAAGATTTGATATTTTTTTGAATAAAGGATTTCCCAGTCCTTTAGTTTCAGAAGATAAATTGATGGACCTGGAAAGTTATGTTGAAAACTTGGACAAGCATGCTGACAATCAGGCCAGTACCTCAACTAGTTCATCAACAACAGCATTGCCTACAGGAAAAAGTCCTCATGATAGATTGGAAAATTTGTTTTATCTTGAGCATGAAGTAAAACATTTGTTTCCTGTTCAACCTACTTTCTTTAGGTATACAGAGACTGATGAAACTCTCAGAAAGCTGCAAAGGACCAGTATTCCAGAAGATAAATGGTGGGAAGAACTGTTAGAACTTTTTTAAAGATTATCCTTACCTGAATTTTTTATTATATACTACTGTAAGTCAGGGTAAGAAGGATAAAAGGATGGATAAAGGTCAAAGTGTATCAGAGCAGTCAAAGAGTATCAGTTAAACGGAGCAGCTAACACAGAGTTACTGAAGAGGACAACAATGAGCCAAAGCATAGGGCCTGCCTCCAACACATTCTCGAAAGAAGGAAACAACACAACTTCAGTTATAATTTTTTCTTATCTATGAAACCATATGTCTCTATTTTATTGTAATTTACTTATGAGTCATCCTAGATTATATATCAAGTTGTTATGAGATATTTTTTGTAACTTCTTATATAAATACTCCCTCAATCGAAGTATTCAGGGTGGATTTTTTAGACTTTGTTGTAACATTGACTATTTGGAATAAAGTGTTGTTGGAGAAATTTTGTGAAGCTAGCTGGATGTGGAATTGATGCGAAAGACTTTTTACAGGATTTATGTGTCAGACTACGGATCAATAAGTCATCTATCTCTTATGTGTTGAAGTCTTTATATTTGTTTACTATATCTTCTGTGTTTCATTTCTGAATGATTAATGAAAAGGAATAAATCAGAAAGTGCTTAAGTGTAATCTGATTTTAATCATTATTGTTCTAATTTTTTTCTTCTAAATTGGTTTAAACAGTGAATTCTTAATTGCTCTTGTTTTTTTGGTTTAAGCATTTGATTATTTAATAAAGCATACTTAATTGCTCTTTGTTAATAATCACTCAATTTTCTCTCTTTTGAATGTGTTGAAAGATTCTTGATTGCCTTTAATCCATTTGAGTTCACCCCATTCATTTTAAGATTTATAATTGTTCCCTGTTTGATTATCTTGCCTTGTGAAACCATATCTTGCTAAGAGACTTAATCCAGTTAAGTTATCCTTTTTGACTCCATTAGCCCAATGGACTAAACTACTCAATCTTGCCCTCGGCTATTGAATTCCACCACCCAAATTCAAACAAAACCCCTGAACTTTATAACTAGCCTAATATCTTCTAAAAAAAAGCTAAATTCTACAGAGAGAGCCCTCTCTGAGTACAGATTGGCTAGATTCTGTACCTTAAAGATTGGTTTGTGGTTACCTCGGACCCCTTTCCTCTTCCCAACATCTTCAAGGAAAATCTGAGTGATAACATAGTGGCGACTCCACTGGGGACCTGAATAATTTTATTGTTACTATTGTTTACTTTCTAAACTACAAACGAAGCCTGAAGTTATCCAGGTAGCCTTTGAATTGCTTTTGCTCTGCAATTGAATAGTAAATAAATGCTACTTCAGTCTATCTCTGGTCTAATTTATGAACTGAACTTTAGTTTCAGACATTTGATCAGTTCCTCTAGTTAAATAAATCTTTAAGAAAATTTAAATCCAATATCCGAAACTTCTTAAAGAGATTATTGAAGTTGTGTTATTCATTTCATTTAAACCAAAAAACCAAAAATATCACTTATAAAGCTGGCTTCAGAAAGAACTCGTTACACTAGGGCTAATCCTGATCCAAATCCACCACCTGTGTTTGAAAATCTAAATCTGATTCCCTGAATTCTTAGAAGACAAGATAGTCAAGAAAAATCTGGAAGTTCTCGACCTCTCTATAGATCTATATCTTGTCCAGTGAAGTGGATTTATCTTGAGGACGAACCTTTTGAAGAGCAGTTTGAAACATATTTATTTGTAAATTTTTCTGAATCTGAGTTGTTCAATTTGGTTCCAGACCCAATATTTCTTGAAGATTTGCAATTTGAATTTGTTACTTCACATCTTGATAAAAATTTGCAAAATTCCATACAATCTAAGTTTACCTCTGAAGAAACTTCAAATATTTCTGTAATCACTTCAGGTTCCCCAAGTTCATCAACATTTCCCTAAATATCTCAACCTCAAACTACCCCTTCTACTCCTCCATCCACCACTCATAGACCAACCTCACCTGTTATCCCACTACCTCTTCCAATGGCAAACAGATATGCTCCCTTAAGGTTACCAGCCAATCTAGGGGCTATGCCTCAAGACTACCAAATTAATATCACTCCTTTTTATGGTTCTGGTACTTACACTGCACAACAGCATACTAAGAAGATGACCGATTGTTTTGAAATTTATGAAGTAGATGCTGATGATGTAAGAATGAGAATTTTTCTCCAAAGTCTTACTGGAGAAGTCAAAACCTAGTTCAGGGCTCTTCCTACAAACAGTGTTGCTGACTTACTAGCTCTTTATAGAAAATTTTTAAACATATGGGAAAAGAAGAAAGACCCTCTTCAAATCTTATCAGACTTTGGAAAACTAAAGAGAGGACCAAACGAGACTGTGCAAGATTATGTCACTAGATTCAATGAAGCTTACAATGATGTTCCCCAAAATCTCAAACCTCCTCCAGATTTAGTATTAATCAAATTCATGATGGATTTGATTCCGACATAGCATATCAGCTTAGGGAAAGAGCTCCTCAAACTCTAGAAGAAATGCAAAGTATAGTTGTTAGTGTTGAAGCTAACGGTAGCTTCAAAAGGTCTTAGAGCCCGGAGCTAAAGGAAGAATGCACCTTAAATAAGAACCTGACTTTTGAAAAACTATATGCTATTATTAAAGGGATGGAAAGAGTAGGAGATAGAGGTGATGTGTGAAGGCAATTAAAAAAAAGAATAGCTCAACAGGATGTTAGCAATGCTGTGAAAGTACTGAACTTGGGAAGAAACCAAAATCAAAATACTAGAAAAACTAGTCACGACCAAAGTATTAGGCCCCATTCCGGGAATATTATGTAGAAGGCTCAAAAGCAGAACAATGATATAGATATTACAAATAAACAATGTCTTTGAAAATTGAGAATGAACTAGAAATTTTCTTGATCCAAGAGGATCAGAGGTGATATTCTCTACTAGGTTCAAAACCCGATCGGAGAACCACTTGAATTTAAAAGAAGGATATGATACAACCATCTACAAAGTTCATATTGCGAAGAATTATAATTCTACGCCAGCTACATCTACTTCGGTTTCCGATCTGCTTCACATCGAGAAACCGAATCCTGACTTAGTAATCAAAACGCCTCCTAAAGGTGTACTTCGTAAATTAGCTTTCAATCCACATGCGAGAGCTGCTCAGATTTACAACATTGTCGAAGATTTGGCAATTTCCCCTTCGGCAATATCGGCTTTGGAAGTGCTACAATCATGTCCAGCACAAAGAAAATTACTATTGTTAGTTTTAGGAGCCATAGATCTACAGGATTCGAACCTTATGATCTTTGATTTATAAAATTTTACACCTCGCCTACCCCATCAAATGGCTTTCCAAATTCCAATGTTAGTCAAAAACACACGTTGTTTTCGTATTGTGATTAATGAAGGGGCATCTACGTGTATCATGTCGTTGAGTTGTTTGAAATCCCTAGGTTCTCCAGCACTTAACCAATCTCTGACCATCCTTAAGGCTTTTGATAAGGAAGAGTGCTATAGGGTAAAATTCTTGGGTTGTTGGTTATCGAATATCCCTCTTAGGGCTTTCCGGTGCCTGAGGCAGACAGTAAGATTAGTTGTATAGTTCACAAAGATGGCACATACATATTCATATTAACTTAAAACAACTTGATGGAGTAAGATGGAAGATTACCTCTCTGATTATCTTGAAGTCTTTTGGAGAGCACTGAACAGCGAAGCCGGGATCCTTCTTCACCAGCTCCAAATCTCGACTCTGCAATCAATCAAAGCACCCGTGTAATCTCTACCATAACATACATTTCCTATCAATTAATTCAATATATAATAAACATTTAAACTATGCACATATAAGCCATTCATCTCATGCTATATAACTGATTAAATAACAATGATAATATCAACGCATAGAATGGACAAAACAGATACAGTTCTATTGATTTATAAAAAGGAGGATTACAACCGTCGGTTGTACCAAGCCCTCCTCAGCCTTCCAATCTCTCTATCTCTCAAAGTGGTGATGTCTTGATCAACAATTTCTCAATGAACCTCTTTGACCTTTGACCTTCACACTACAACAATGATCTCTACTTCACAAGTATTCAAAAACTTTGACAATCCTTTGACCTTGAACCAAGACCCTTCAACTCCATTTTATAGGAGATGGAGAGAGCAATCATTGCCCTTCTCTTTCCACCAGTTCTGAATAGAAAAAACCAAGATGTTTCCTCAACCTCCATGCTTTTTCCTTCTTTGAGAGTTCAGTTGTTTATGGCAAGGCCCAATAAGAGATTAGTGCTTTGCAGTTTCCTTTTTTTACTGACTCTCTTGTGAGAAAAAACTGCAAATTCAAATCATTCTCTGTGGGTTTTTCCCATTCCAAACTCAAAACATGGGTAACGCTACTCTCTAGTGTAAACAGAGCGTTGACCTAGCCACTAACGCGACCTATTCACTAATCAGCTGCGTTATAACGCTCTTGTGTTGTTATAGTGAGATGTTACCTTGGCGGAAATAGGTTTAGTTTAGGTCTTCGTATTCCTTCCATATTTATCTTCTCCTCTGAGCTGATGAGGAGGTATTTTGACCTGTAACAGATACCCCCTAAAGTGTGAGATCAGAGACGAAGACGATGGCCAAAATACTTTACAATGTGTGTAGTAGAGATAAAGAGATTGAAAGACTGAGGAAAACCTGAAACAACAACATATGTCAGAAAATATAGTATCTGCCTTGAGTCGGGCATTCCCATGCTTAGTAGATTAAACAACATGATTTCTCTAGAATAGAGATATGAAGAATCTTTCCACCGATAAGAACAATGTGGAAGTGTTTGTCATAACAGGATCATGCTGAAGAAGCTATCTCCATAAAAAATATCGCAACTTGGGGAAGGGAACACAACTTTAATGATGTAACCTTTGCCCCAAGGTCTTGACCGCTGATTCACTTAAACTGCATATTCCTCAACATGTGAATGAAGGAGCTGTCATCGAACATGTGAGAAATCATCTGATTACCATTCGATAATGAAAACTATTAACAGACGCGAAGGTGGCCACCGATAATGATGATGGTCCCTAAGACGCACAATACAATATAGCAAGTGTGAATAAAATGAGTTGAAGTCGAACACTCGTAAAATCATTCGACCAGGAGCCAATGATGAAGACTCTTGATCAAACACAAGACTAACTGCCACTAATGTCTACAAGTATCTAGATATTGATGGGTTTCTAGATCAACTTCCTAGGTAAGATGCTAAAGTCGATAGGAAGAGATCTGTTGAAAGGTAGGCACTGAGGCGTCCTACATCAGTCAACACGAAACAAAAACTAACTGATTTTGTTTATGATTGAGATAATGAAGAGTAAATGGGGATGTCAGACGACAAATAATTTCTGGCATAATGAGAAGTTTGGTTGATAACAGGAGTAGTAGATAGCGAGATCTGCTTGAACAATAGAAGGCACTGTAACAGGGTACTAGGCAGCTGATGCTTAATGAACACCAAAGAGTGTGTTAGGATTTTACCGATGTAGGGACACTGGGAGATGAAGGCTAATACTCATAGATGGTAGGGTTCGGCTAACTGCGAAAGAGTTTTCTTGGAAGTGCCATGTTCAAGATTTTTGCTGCCAAATCGACCCTTCTAAAATGTAACACAGGTAGTATCCATTTTGTCCAAATTTTTCCCCGTCTGATTAAGTTTAACGAGTCTAGATGAGTAAACTCGGTGAATTTTTCATATTTAGAGAGTCTGAAAAATATCATAAAAGACAACTCCATGCCCCATTTGATTAGGTTTAATGAGTCCAGATGAGTAAACTCGGTGAATTTTTCATATTTAGAGAGTCTGAAAAATATCGTAAAAGACGACTCCATTGGGGTACCTTTGTCATGTCTTAATAACCGGGCACAGAAAAGGGAGAATAGTAAGCCTAAAATAGTTTATTTTCCGTGAGTTAGTCCATCGAAGCCAGAAAAGTGAGAAATATATGTTCGATGGACGTCTACCTCATTTTGTTATGAGTACGAGGAGATGGAGTAAACTCAATACTCTTTGTGAAATTTTAACGAGTCCAACAAAGAAAAACTCGGTGCCCTCCGTGAAATTTTAACGAGTCACACGGAGAAAACTCGATTACCTCCGTGAAATTTTAACGAGTCACGCGGAGAAAACTAGGTTACTTTTTCAGTTTAAAGAGCTTTGAAAAAGAGGAAAAGAATGGCTCTTTACTCTCTGTCGTGGTAGTTTAGCGAGGCCGACAAAGTCAACTCGGGGTTTTTTCAGTTTTATGAGTGAGAAAAAGGTCCCTAAAAAGAAAGCTCAGTGGTTCTTCATATCAATTTTAACGAGTCTGAAGAAGAGGACTCTAGGTTTTTCGGATTAACGAGCAAGAAAAAGACCATAAAAAGAACGCTCGATATCAACTTCGTATAAGTTTAATGAGTCAGAAGAAGGGAACTTGAGTTTTTTCGGATTAACAAGCAAGAAAAATACCGTAAAAAGAATGCTCGATAAAACACGAGTATGTCTGCATATGAATCTTGATCACTCATCAGAACATCAATACCAAATCTCAATAATTGCGACACATACACAACAAGAATTCACGACTTTTGTCGACTAGCTTAAGAGAGTCATGCCCCAAAATTGGCTATAAGAAGGTCGGAAGACCTTCATTTTCACTATTTTGAGTGCTGTGAAGGAGCTCTAGGGTGAAAAGGGGTGAAATATTCAGCTAACGATTATGGTCAATCCGAGCAACGGTTTTCCTTCCTGCGACATCCAGGTAAGAGATAGAACCTCTTGCTATCATTTAATTGTCTTTTTGTTACTTTTTGCTGGTTCAAAATGAAAAATTTGTGAGGCCCTAAAAAATTCTTGCGCCTAACGCGGGCCAGTAGCATTAGAGCCGCATTAAGCGCATATCACGTGAAGGGATTTTGCATTAGCATGCTCAGTTTCACACTAAGGCCAGTGTTAAGCACATCACATTTTTTAGAAACTCATTTCCCATTGTTTTGAAGTGGTCCAAATAGTTTTTAATAGGTTGAAAATGTTGCATTTGCAGGTATTCAGCTGTTAATCATGAATATCTAGCGAGAGAGAGAACATGAATGGGAAGAACGAGATATGATGACAGATGCTGCAAGCTTGATGGCTCTTCGTAGATGCGGATTGCTAAAATATGCCCGCTTAGAACTAATGAGGGGTCAAGAGGACCTCCTGAGGTGGCTAATCCAACAATGGGACGAATGGCACCATGTCTTTCGGATTGGGGGCAATGAGCTCTCAATTGAAAAGGATGAGGTGTAATTTTTGACCGGCCTATCATGTCGTGGGCCAAGGCCCAACTTGACGGGGTCCAGAGCTGACCCACGTTCCACTGCTGATATGATTCATGCGCATTGCATACATGACACTCAGGCTATGAGAAACCAGGTACCGATCACACGGGTGAATTTGAGACCATTGAGGTCTATAATATGGATGATTGTTCGCTTGGCAGGTGCCAAGAGTTAGCATGTGGCCACCAAGGCCCAGGTGCTACTAGCCTTGGACTGTATGCAGCCTCAGGTGTTTGATTGGTGTGACGGAGTTGTCTGTCAGGTCCGAGCAGAGCTTACTGCATGTAAGACCCGTACGCAGAGAGAGTTTGGGTATGGTACACTGATTATCTCTTTCTTACTGGAGTGGGTACCATTGATGAGGCCCAGGATTGCTACAGTGCCTTTGGGCCACGGTGGGCAGCCTTGCTTCTGCGGACTAGAGAGGGTCTCGTCCACCACTGTTTTGATGATGGATTTTTTGATTGGCTAAACTCCTATATTATTATGATTGAGGATTATCACTATGTAGGGATGAAATTCACAGGCGATCCAGAGTTAGCACTGCCCCCTGGTACCCAGTGGGGACTCAATGGTAAGAAGGAAATGATCAGTGTACTTCATGGAAGTACTTTGTTTTTGTCTTTTGAATATTTATGCATTTTTTTTGGAATAGGGTGAAAATTATGTTTTGACATGAAGAATTGTTTGCTTGACATAGATGTGGCACCTGTCCATCTAGTTGGGGCCCCTCGCTATGCACGGCGAGGACTGCAGTGACCTGGGGCTAGTGCACCAGCAAAGGATGCGAAAGCCACCAAGGATGATGATGCCTAGGTTTTACATGAACTCTCCAGAAACCTGGAGGGTTTGAGTATGGGCATACCACCCCTTCCTATGCGGGAGGTTCCAGTTCGTTTGCAGCGGCATACTGTAGGTGTGCCAGAGAGATACCTGGTGCCTCTGAGGAGGATATCTAGAGCAGTTGTATGTTACCATGATCATCAGGCCTAGCTGGTGGAGCAGATGTATTAGTGTCAGAGCATGGCTTAGTGTAGCCAAATTTTTGTAGAACACCCAAGCTTTGGAATATTTTTTGATGTGACTATTGTAATGGACACAACATATATATATATATATACATACATACTTTTTGGTGATTTTGTGTTTTTAATTTTTTATGTATTTTTCAATGGGATGAAAATATAATCATGTATAAATCTTTTATAATAAATGTGACAAATGCCAATCTAACACATATTTTTCCAAAGAATTGACTAATGCATTAAATTCTCTAGTAATGTGCTCAAATGTAATTGTTTGAAATTGATGTTCTAAAAGTCGCACCCTTAAAAAATAACGTAATAAGACTGGATGACGGACACGGTAATGATTGTTTAACTGCATAATGACAAGTTGGGAATCTAACCTGACCACTAAATTGGAGATGTCACGAGATGCTGCCTCCGTGAGGAGTTGGATCACTGACATGTACTCGGCAACATTATTGGTGGCGCTACCTAGGAAGATTCCCCCAGAACCAAGAAGGTCCGACTCAGGAGTGTAGAGAACCCAAGCAGCTGAAGCAATGTGTCTAGTGTGACGACTAGCACTCTCCACATATCTGATGTATGATAAGGAGGATGACGGCATCTGTGTGAAAAAAAAGAGTGTACATGAGAAAAACACCTCAAAAACCAAAAAATATCCAGAGACATCAAAACAATAGGAAAAACTTATATACATAAAATTACAAAGTATATGCCTAATGCAAAATTAGGAAAAATACTTCTTGAGATAGAGCCCATTGCGGGGCTCCGCGAGTGGAATTCCATTATAGTCCTAAAGTTCGTAAGCCCCTTTTGAGAGGACTTTAGTGATGATGTAAGGACCAAGCCATAATGGTTGGAGCATGCCTGCCCCCAAGAGGTCATGCTTATGATCATAAAGTAGAAGAAGATCGCCTTCTTGGAAAGAATGAGGCTTGACAGATTTGTCATATTGAGCTTTGACTCAGTGCTGGTGAGCTTCGAGTGCTAGAGTAGCATCTCGACGAGTTTCGTCCAAATGATCGAGCGAGAGAAAGCACTCTTTTGTGGCAGTGGTGCCAGGCAGGAGTTCAACGGCGAGTTTGAGTGATGGAATTTCACAATCGATTGGAAGTGTTGCCTCCATGCCGAATGCAAGTTGAAATGGCGTGAAGCCTGTGGCAATTTTGACTGATGTTCGGTATGCCCATAATGCGGAATACAACTTCCGATGCCATGTGGTTTTATGATTTCCGACCAGTCGACGAATCATGGTTTTGAGGATGCCATTTACAGCTTCGACTTGACCATTAGCTTGAGGATAGTAAGAGGAAGATTGATCTTGATGAAAACCTAGCATGGATGCTAATTCAGTCATCATATGATTCTGAAAGTGGGATCAATGACCTATGACAATAGATAGGGGTATGCCGAACAGACAGATTACCTGATTGAACAGGAAGAGAGCGGCGGTTTCACCATCGGCCTTGAAAGTGGGAATGGATTCCACCCATTTCATAAATATTCGACTGCAACCACGATGTAGTTGTGTCCATTTTCCGAAGTGGGATTGCAGGTGACGAATTCAATTCCCCATTTAGCGAAAGGACCAATTGAGATAACCGGATGAAGGGGGGCAGGATGAGCACGCATTTTCTTTATGAAAATTTGACATGGATAGCACTTCTGGACCGCTGCAATGCAGTCTTTAAATAAAGTGGGCCAACAGTAACCTGCGCGCAGGATTTTTTGGGCAGTAGCTATGCCCGAAATATGACCGCCGTACGCCCCTGCATGGCAGTCATTCAAAATGCGTTCTGCTTCATCGAAAGTGAGACAACGTCATAGAATAGCATCGACACCACGGCGATATAGTGTATCATTGAGCACGAGGTAGTGCTTTGCATGGTGGCAGATATGGCGACGGTCATCAGACGTGAGAGTTGGGCGGAAGCGTTTGGTTTGTAGGTAGACCAAAATTTCTCCATACCATGGGTCCAAAGAATCAACCAAGTATACAGATTCATCAGGAAATGGATCATGAGCTACTTCTCCTGGGTCGATTCTGGGAAGGTCCGATAATAATTTGGCAAAGACGAGGGATTTATTTGCTTTGGTAGCTGTGAAGACCAAATCAAATTGTTGGAGGATTATGATCCATTTGGAATATTTTCCTCCAATAATTTTTCGATACAGGATGTGTCGCATGGGGTTCTCCAAAGCAATAACCATAGTCTGTCGTAACAATATATAGTGTCAGAGTCGGGTGACGGCAAAAACTACCGCCAGAGAAATTTTCTCCACATGTGAATAACGTAGTTCGGGTCCGATCATACCTTTTGACAAGTATTATATCACATGTTCACTTTGAACTTGAACCAGAACCATTCCAAGTGAAGATGGTGAGGCTTCCAGGTAGAGGAGAAAGTCGCGTGAGTAGTCGGGGGCACTAAGGAGTGGGGCTAAAACAAGTGCATGTTTTAAAGCATCAAATGACCATTGAGCTTGGTCATCCCACAAGTATAGTGTTCCTGTCTTCAATAATCTCATAAATCCTTTCATCATCTCGGCATAGTTAACGATGAATCGACGTAAAACGTTTGCCTTCCCTTGCAAACGTTGGAGTTGAAGGATGGATTGTGGTGTTGGAAATTCAAAAATCGCCTTAACCTTATCAGGATCAACCCTAATCCCGTGCTTGGAGACAATGAAACCTAACAGACGCCCAGACTCGACCATAAATACGTACTTATGAGGATTCAGACGTATATTGTAGAATCTAGACCTAACAAAAATTTCTTTCAGATGAGCGAGGTGATTAGGTCGTTTCTTGGAATGGGCCAGAAGGTCGTCCAAGTAAGCCTGTACAATATGTCTAATTTCATGAAAATCGTAGTCCATAGCCCACTGAAAATTTGCTCTAGCATTCTTCAGACCGAATGGGAGTTTACGATATGCAAATGTGCCCCAAGGACAGATGAAGGCAATTTTATGCTGGTCTTCTTTTTTCATTGCAATCTAGTTATAGCCCGAGAATCCATCCATGAAGGAAAAAGATTCTCATCTGGCACAATCGTCGAGAATCTGATCTATGAATGGCGTAGGATAATTTTCTTTGGAACAAGCGGCATTCAGATCGCGATAGTCAACACAAACTAGAATTTTGCCTTGTTTTTTATCGACGGGAATCGGATTGGAAACCCATTCCATTAAGGGAATGGGATAGATGAAACTAGCGTTTAAAAGTTTTTCTACCTCAATTTTGATGGTGGCTGCTTTGCGCGGGTGGACAGGCCTGAGTCGCTGCCGAATTGGTTTGGCATTGTCATAAATCTTGATTTCGTGCTCGACTATAGATGGATCTATGCCAGGCATTTCATCATAAGACCAAGCAAACACATCACGGAATTTCTTGAAAAGGGATGTGAAGCATGCAATTTCCTCAGGATTGCAATCGGCTCCAATCTGAATATTTTCCACGATACCCGTTTTGACCGAGATATCAATGAGCATTGTCTTAGAAATATTACACATGTTCCCTTCTGAATCGATAGTTTGAACAGTTGTGTAAGTAGAGGGAACCATCTCAGGTGGGTCAAAGGATGGGATTTCAATTTTTATCACGTCCGAGTCGATCATCGAAGTGCGATGGTGAAAATATCCCCAAGGTCGTTCTTCTAGAGACATGATCTCTCGAATAGCTTTGTCTGTAGGCAAGACTTCATTGAGGAGATCCTTAGAAAGAACTGTGATGGGTGGGAGGTTTGTACCTTTGGTCGAAACCATAGCAGTGGAGGGTTCATATGTAATTTGGATGGCTTGGTAGGCCAACTCGGCTGGTGAGAGTGACATCTGATCTTCGTAGGAATCAATGTCTGAAGGCGCTGGAAGGATCCATGGGTCGATAGAGCCATCCAAAGTGGTGGATATCATTGCAACTGTGTTTGGGATCTCTGGTGGCGAGAGAGGAAAGCAACCCAGTAGGGAAGATTCCTTCAGAAGACTGGTACCGATACTGACGTAAGAGTCAGGAAAGCCTCCTATTAGGGGTACAGTGCTACTTGGTAACATGGTATAATCAGGGGTGCAGAAGGATAACTGATCCACAGTGACTATTTTCCCATCCAATGGAAATAGGATGATTCGGAATACTAAAGAAACAATGGTGGTCATCGCATAAGACCAACTGTGACCGATCTACGACTTCAACGTCCATGGTTATCGTTTTCCCACTCAGAGTGATGGGAAATCTAGCAAGGTATCCTTTTGGGAGGAACATGTGGCCATCGAAAGCTTCGAGGGAATTCCACGACGGTGTTAAGATAGGAGAACCTAAATTGAGCCAGCAAGCTTGTGACATAACGTAGGTCGAAGCACCTTCGTCTATGATAGTGCGATGGATTGGTCTCCCTTTTGACACAACCTGCACTTGGAATGCGAGTTGGTGCGAGAGGCGAGTCTGATATTTTTCCATATCAAAGATAGCTAGCATGGAATCCTGGGGGTCTATTCCACCAATGGCCGAAAGCAAGGCTTTCCTTTGTGCTAGACAAATTTGCAATACTTCAAGAGCAGACATAGCTGATGGTGCCTGCGCCAAATCTTCTACAATGTTGTAGTTTTGGGCTGCATGTGCAGAGGTGTTATGAGTCGTGCGTTGAAGTGTCCCTTTGGGGGGACAAATCACGGGGTCAAAAGTAGGCCGTTCGATATGAAAATCGTTGGGCGGCAGTGGATTTGAACTAGTACCAAGTTCTTGAGCATCTATGGTAGGATTTCCATAAAGCTTGGCTCAGGTTTGAATTTCAACACTTTCAATGCCATAAATGGCGGATGATCCTTCACCGAAAGGATGCAAACCACCATTTCCCCGTTGCTGGGGTTGTGGCGGGTTGTCAACCATGTGTTGATGTTGCTGCTATTGATTAGGGAAAGGATTATGAAGAACGGCAAGTGTTCACCTAGAATCCTTGTTTGCGATAAAATCGGTGCATTCCTGCAGCTGAGGACATTTGTATGTCAAGTGGTCCTCCACACAGATATTGCAAGGAAATTTCATGGGTTTATCCTTCCCTTTGTCATTTTTGGCAACGTTTTTCTGATTAGGGTTATTCTGATTGTCCGACTTCTCTTCTGAAGAAGATGTCTTTTTCTTGTTCTTCTTATTCTTTCCACTAGGTTTTTGTGAAGTCTGCACAGAATTTACCTCAGCAGTAGGAAGAGTAGTCATTTGGTTAGGGTTGGTGATAGCCGAGGATGGCTGGGAGGCTTGCCCCCGAGACTATTTTGTGGCTACACCAGATATTGTGCCAACGAGACCGTCGGCGTGAGCTCTGGTTTTCTGAGTAGCTAGAGGATTTGGGTTACCAGGGAATTGGGGAGTAAATCATATAGCGTGCCAGATTGTGAATAGATTAAATCCAAATTTTGGGCACGACGAATGCATTGATCTTCTGTAACTGCACCGGAAAGGCCAATTTATTTAGAGATGTGGGGTAAAAGAGACTTACAAAACCAATTAGCTAAGAGATGATCTAGGATTGGTGCTTTGACTAGCCTCCTCCTACGTCTCCATTCATGAATGTGATTGGAGATGTGGGTGGCGGTGTCATGGCGTAGTGAGGTTAATAATTCCATTCCGGTTTCAAATTTGATTGGTAATTGCAAGTTCTTTAGAAACTCCATCGCTAAAGCACCAAAAGTGTTTATGTCGGCACGTGGCACTTCAATATACCACTTGGCGGCATTGCTTATAAGAGTGTGGGGAAACAGTTGAAGCCAGACACTATCATCCACCATGGAATTAGATATAGACCATAGATGAAAGGTAGTGATGTGTGCGACTAGGTTATCCCCTTGTTTCCCATCGAACTTTGGGATGTCGGAAGGAATCTTATGCGGTACTGGAGGCCACAGCGGGTTGTGATTGACGGGGTCATTAGTTAGTTTATGGATGTTGGGGATGTCTAGAGCTACCAAAAGTGGCAATTGTGGATTTTCCCCTGAATCTAACCAAGGAAGTATGGGCTAACTATTTGGACCATAGGGTCCTCCCATCAATGTGTTACCAGGAGGATGAGTAGGACTTTGATAAAAATTTCCTATAGGTGGAGGGGTAGGGACATATGGTTGTTGTTCCTAGGGCATATTGTATTGCGGGGCGAATGGTTGGTTGCCCCCAGTATAAAAGTGCCCTCCCATTCCAGATGGAGGTTGGGGTGGGTTAGTCCATATGGATGCAATAGAGTTTCTTGGGGGCATGCTACTACTTGCATAGTTTGGAAACGGCATAGACCCTACACCTATATTTAATCCACTTAAGGGAATAGTATTAACAATAGGTTGTCCATTTTGTCCTAAGGATTGCAGGGGAAGTGAAATGTTCCCTACTACCTACGTGCTGGTGACACTACCCCCTGGTATAGTGGCCAAGGGGTTCGAACTCAGCAAAGGGTTCCAACCGAAAGGGTTGCTAAAAGGAACCGAAGTAATCACACTCGTGGGAGGAGCAACCATGGGTCCCAACGTGGTCACGGTAGGAGTAGATCTTGAAGGACTCGGTGAGCTACTGACAGTTGTGATGACCATAGGGTTGGGATTAGGTATATGTTGACTATTGGGGTTACCAAGTGATGGCATAGAACTGACAACCGGCTGGGAGGATGGTGGAGAACCTGGGATGGTTGTCATTGGCATCGACCCTGTGGATGCCGGTTGTGAAATGGATATTTGTGTGGCCAAATACATGTCTTGGCATGGTGTAATATGAACTATCACAGGCCCCAATGGATTAGTGAGTGGAGGATTGTAATGAGGTACAACACCTTCCGTGAAAGGGTCCTCCAAAAATTCTTTATGAAATGAGGCTATGTGTAAATCAGGGTTTGTCAATGGAGACTGCTCTTCCGTAGAAGGCACGGGTTCACCAAGGTTTAGTTTTTCATCAAGAGTCAGAGGAGGTAGACCTTACTGTCATCGAGACAGACAGCATGGGTGGGATGACGCCACTGTGACCTGTTTATTTTTAACAAATTTTGATAAATTGTGATGTATTATAAAGTCTCAATGACAGTAACCACACACCTAAAAAAGAAAAAAGAAAAAAGGATTCTCTAAAATCAATAAGAAAGCAGCCAGAATAGGGTGCCCTGTCTGAGTACTACCATTTGTTGGTGATGAAATCCAGTATCACAATAGTATACAGAGAGGGTTGGTCGAAAGTACAATTATGGTCACTCTAGAGCTTCGCCCGAACCTTAGACGATAGGTGTAAGCACTCTCGTGAAGATGAGTACCCTCCTAAAGACCGGAGACAGAGTGGGTCTGTCTGTTTCAGGTACCAGGACAGCCCGTCCCAGTCACCTTGTGTAAGTCCCTAAAAATTATGGCCACTAAAGATACCTCAAATCACAGACATCATCAGGGGGGTCCACGGTCAAGGACAACATGCTATATGGGTAGAATACCTAGATCCCCGATCTAGTTTCGACATCCTCGAAGGGAACCCCAATATGTAACACACCCACCGGATGCAGTCAAAGGCGAGATACCTTCTTGTGCACCCAAGTGTTGTCTCGTGCTGAGCTCCGGTAAAGGAACGGTCCCGATAATATGAGTGCAGTAGGATTTCACTCGTTAATGACTCTAGTTTCAAGTTTTGAGATCTTGGGTGATTTTCTCACTTTTCCTAACCCAAGATCCTAGCCTAAACTACTGTTGGTGTGAGCTCAAAAAGAGTAATGTGATTGATTTTATTATCGCTTGATTCTTAGTGTACTTGATTATTAGTCTTGCGGAGGGGGAGTGGATGTATGAAATGTAATGAGACTCTGACTCAAGAAACCATGCAAAACATGCTCTAAATATTCAATTCGATGAAGAGTATTTCTACAAGGAGAGGTTTATTTTCAACATCCATGCACTAACATTCAAATAACACAGTTCAACTTTAAAGATTCAGACTTCTATCTACCTCTTCTTAACAGTCTATGAATTGAAATTTTCAGAATTAACTCAGCTAGATGCATTAAAAAAAAAAAAAAAAAAAAAATCTTCTCTAAAAAGTAAATTCTTTTGACACTAACTTTTCAAAAAAGAGCAAACAAACAAAAATTCTAGCTTAGTAAACAAGCACAGGGATTCAATCAAGGAGAGATATTGATGGCCAAAAAACTTTGCAACTAAAACACAATCA